>JARYGA010017963.1:0-41066 GCA_030545235.1 Helianthus tuberosus
AGTCTAAGGTCAGTTCGAGTCCAGATTCCATCGGTTTTGAGTAGAAGTTGAAGAAAAAATGAAGAAAGGTTTGAAAACAGTTGAGTGATGTTGAAATCTTGTTGAGATTTCAGTTAAAATTGTGGAAATCCTTTAGATCTGAACCAATCTTGATGAGATGATGTCACACTACCGTTTGCATATGCAACTGAGTGAGAACCACCTTTAAGGAGTTCAAATCAGGCGATTCCGAGAAGAAAATGTGTGATTTTGATGGAGAAGATGATGTAGAAGTGTGTAGTGATGATGATTGTACAAGATTTGAAGAGAAAAGCTTACCAAAAAGCCTTGAATCTTGATCAAAAGTGACTGAGAGCTTCTAGTGTGTGTGTGTGGTCGGATGGAGACACGTTAAATCAGTGAAAGGACGTGTACGGGCAGTATTTATAGGGTGAGAGGAGAGTTAAGGCGGTGGAAGATGCGAAGTGTAGCGGTCGGATGGCCTTTCGGTCGGATGGCCATCCGGTCGGGTGGTCATCCGAGCGGATGTCCATTCGATCGGGTGGTCATTCGATCAGCCGAGTTGTGCGAGTTAGTTTTCTAACTTTCGTTCCGTGTGTTAAGTGTTGTGTTGCGTTTAAGCAAGTTGCAAGTAAGCGTTGAGCGTATAAGCGTTCCGTTGAGATAACCACATAATAACTAATATGCGTAAAAATAAATCTGCATTTCGAGTTTGCGTTGCGTTTGCGTTTCGTTTAACCAAGCGATAAAATGCGTTTAAATAGTAAGTGTTATAAATCGCATTTAGTTGTGATAACTGCGTTTTGAATAAGCGTTGTAATCATGCGTTTGATAATGCGTTTAGTATGCGTAAAAATATAGTTTAAACCCGTTGCGATAATCGGAATCTCGAGAGCAATTAAGCAAGAAATGACAGATACAAGTAATGACCTGGAAAGTCGGGTTGTTACAACCTCCCCTACTTTAGGGAATTTCATCCCGAAATTAAGGCACAGGCATAATGAAGAGTTGTGGATATTTAGCTTTCATATCACTTTCGAGTTCCCAAGTGAACTCGGCACCGCGTTTGCCTTCCCAGCGAACCTTCACTATAGGAATGTGAGAGCGTCGGAGTTTCTTGGTCACTCGATCCATGATTTCTCCTGGCTTTTCCACAAAGTGTAATGTTTCGTTCACTTGCAAATCCTCAAGAGGGACATGCAGGTTTTCTTCGGCTAGGCACTTCTTGAGGTTCAAAATGTGGAAAGTCGGGTGTACGTTACTGAGTTCCTCCGGTAATTCGAGTCGGTAGGCCACTTTGCCAATTCTTTCCAGAATCTTAAAGGGACCAATGTATCGCGGCGCTAGCTTTCCTTTTTTGCCGAATCGGATCACCCCTTTCCAAGGCGAAACCTTTAGGAGTACGTGATCACCAACTTCAAACTCAAGGGCCTTGCGGCGTTTATCGGCGTAACGCTTTTGACGACTCCGCGCTTTTAAGAGATTGTCTCATATCTGGAGGATCTTGTCAGTCATTTCTTGTAATAACTCAGGAACGGTAATTTGCGCGTCTTCGATCTCGTGCCATACAATAGGCGATCGACATTTTCTTCCATATAATGCCTAAAAGGGTGCCATTTGAGTACTAGCGTGATAATTGTTGTTGTACGAGAATTCAACTAAGGTAAATGTGAATCCCAATTACCACCAAAATCTATAACGCACGAGCGAAGCATGTCTTCAAGTGTCACACCCCAACCGATGGCGGAATCATCAGGGCATGGCACTGAGCGAAACATATTGTCCAAAAGTTTCCATAACAATTATCATTACCATTTAATTTAAAATAACATGTCTCATACCATGTCTCAAACAGTAAACAAATTATTACAGATAAAATCTAGGCAAGTAATTCTGTTCCGACAACTCAGATTTATACATAGATAGTTTATTTATTGGTTTCTAGGACCTCTTTTCCTAGCTTCGATTTCATCACGCGCAGAGAGCATCCTAGACCTTTCCTAGCCTCGATTTCACAGTGAGCTAGGCATACAAACAACTTAAGCACCTGTCACATACGTTAAAATAAAGTCAATACATATAATGTAAAGGTGTACAAGTTTGATAATAGCATATAAAGTTCGAATTCGTTTACGCATAACCAGCACGTACACATAGTAAAATGAAGCACGTTAGTTATCGACATAGACCCATCGATACCAGTGACTGCGGGTTGACTGCCTGAGGCAGTTCGCAATACACGATTACCACCGTAATCCATGCAAGTAATTGTCCTTAACAACCCCCGTGTGAACGGGTGCTGAGTCCAAACTATAGTACTATCGTTGCTAAGGCAGGTAGACAGCATTCCATGTGTAAACATAACAAACAAGCATTCATAAGCCACGTATAACATGCATTAACGGTTAGCGTTCAAATAGTATTGAGTAGTGTGTTTGATGTGATTTGAATAGTTGTAACGTATGTAACACCCAAAAGTGCATAAAGCAAAAAGGGATCGAGTATACTCACAGCGGTTGATGGATTGAAGGGAGCGCTTAGCGAGTAGGGTTAGCCTGAATAGTTTGATAGCATAATAATAAGCGAATCGTAAAACGGAAAACAAGTGTTGGAGAGTCGGACAGCTGGTCGATCGGACAGTAGTTCGATTGGATGGCTGACCGTTCGATTGACAGTACGCTCGGACCGCTGTCCGGTCGGTCGGTAGGCCGATCGGATGGCTGTTCGAGTGGATTGATTCTTCCTTTGAGAAGGATGTATTTGTGTATGATGGTTTGACTTTTGAAGTTTTCGTTGTAGCATTTGAAAACTTTGAAGTATCTTTACCCTTCAGGTCGGTCGATCGAACGGCTGTTCGATCAGCCGGCAACCCGATCGGTTAGGTACTTATAGCAAGACAAGTTCTCAGCAGGGTGTCACCTGATCGGACGGCTGTTCGATCGGGTGGCACTCCTAGTGCATCGAACATGTTGAAAAATCGATTAAGTGTTGAAGTATAGTATCTCATGATCCGAAGAGTAATCCGATCGGACAGTAGTCCGATCGAACAGCAGTTCGTTCAATACTAGTCTTCAAAATAAATTGATTAATTGTGGGACCATGTGTTAACCGATCGGCTGGCCAGTCGATCGGCTGACTGTCCTATCGGCTGGCTGTCCGTTCGGACAGTAGTCCGATCGGTCAGCATCCTGACCTGATCAGCCTATTCGTCTAACACTCGGTTGTTCTGATTGTTTGTCGTTTTATCGAGGTGTTTTGACAACGAGTCAAACCATAGATCCCTCGTCCTTACTTAGTTCCCCTGGTCGGACAGGAATCACCCAAATCCGGCTGGTGAACTGTTCGGAACAGAGTTTAACGTTTAATCCGAAATCGGTTAACCTCGTGGATAGAATCCGGATCTAGAGCCATGCAACCACCGGAGTGATTTGTAAGCCGGCACAGGCTCCGTTTCTATCGGTTTGAAGTCATTGAGTGAAAAAGAGTTGAAAGAAAGTTGGAAAATCCATCTTTCAATCCTTTTCATCGTGTATATGTGTAGATCTATGAAAGATCTTTGTTTAATTATGTGTAAATCAACTAGATCCAAGTTATTCTTGGTGGATTGAGGCTAAAACATGAAGTTCTTCAAGAACCCATGATGACATCATCCTAGAACACTTGAATCTTGATGATTTCACGGTTAAAAGTTAAGATTTGAAAGATAGAAAGGTGTAGGAGTGCGTGTAGATCAAGAAAGTACAAGATTTAGGACGAAATCTTACCGGAATCGAGAGGAATCTGAAAAAAGGATGAGCTAAGCGTGCTGGTCGGACAGAGGTTTCCAAAAGTGGAAAGGATGACAATGACAGGGGTATTTATAGGATGCTAAATGAGGAAAGTGCTGGCCGATCGGCCAGGCAGCTCCGCCTGTCCGATCGGACAGCAGTCTGATCGGCTGGCTGTTCGATCGGCTGGTAGCCGATCGAACAGCAGCACGTTTCGAGTGTTCGGTGCGACGATTTTTGATATTTTGATTTCGGTTGCGAGTGGTTCAATACGATAGGGTTTCCTAGTCAAATTACTTTTAATCCCAACCACTCATATCTCGCACTATCCCTTCTCCACTAATTATCATAGTTCGATTGTGATTCGAGTTCGATTGCATTTTGAGTTTCGATTGATTTCCACAACATACAAAATTAAACATGCGCAGGTAACACGTAAGGCACACACACACGTATAACAATATTCCAAATGCGTATTTCAACTTGAGATTTGATTCGATGTCGATTGGATTAGTTAGCTTTATCGCATTGTTACTTCCTATAATTCACAGTCGTAGGTCGATTAGATTGCGAATAACACACGTCGATTATTGTAATTATTGACACTTACTCCACATAATACAGCTAAAATAAACACATAAAAGAAATTCACTATAAGTCAAGTTGCGCGAAATCGGTCGTTGACTTTGACCTTGACTTTGACTTTGACTTCTCGAAAACACGGGGTGTTACAGCCTCCCCTTGTTTAGGGAATTTCGTCCTGAAATTAGGCTGGAAGTTGTACAACACCGTGAATCACGTTTGAGAACTTTCTCTTTCTAGACTTTCTCCTTAAATAACTGCGGGTACTTCGCCTTCATGTCGCTTTCGAGTTCCCAAGTGAACTCTGCGCCTCGTTTGCCTTCCCATCAGACTTTCACAATAGGAATGCGAGAGCGTCTGAGTTGCTTGGTTTGGCGGTCCATGATTTCGACAGGCTTTTCCACGAAGTGTAATGTTTCGTTCACTTGCAGGTCATCGAGAGGTACAATTAGATCATGCTCAGCCAGACACTTTCGGAGGTTCGAAACGTGGAAAGTCGGGTGGACGTTACTAAGTTCCTCCGGTAGTTCGAGTCTGTAGGCGACTTTTCCGATCCTTTCCAGAATCTTAAAAGGTCCAACATATCGAGGCGCGAGATTTCCTTTCTTTCCTAATCGGACCACACCATTCCAAGGTGATACCTTTAGGAGTACGTAGTCACCAACGTCAAATTCAAGGGGCTTGCGTCGTCTATCGGCATAACTTTTCTGTCGATTCCGAGCTTTTACCAGGTTGTCTCGAATTTGGAAAATCTTGTCTGTCGTTTCTTGTAGTAGCTCAGGACCGGTTAATTGCGAATGCCCGATCTCGTGCCACACAATAGGCGATCGACATCTTCTTCCGTATAAAGCCTCGAATGGTGCAATTTGAATGCTTGCATGATAGCTGTTGTTATACGAGAATTCGACTAACGACAGGTATTTATCCCAATTACCACCGAAGTCTATGACACACGAACGGAGCATGTCTTCAAGAGTACGAATCGTTCTTCCAGTCTGACCGTCGGTTTGAGGGTGGAAAGCGGTACTTAGATTAAGCGATGTACCGAGTGCCGTTTGAAAAGTTTCCCACAGTCGCGAGGTAAACCGAGCATCACGATTAGAGATGATGTCGCGAGGCGTACCATGATTATAAATGATCTCATCGGTGTAGATTCGGGCTAATCGTTCTACCTTGTAGTCTTCCCGTACTGGCAAAAAGTGAGCTGTTTTAGTCAATCGGTCAACCACAACCCAAATGCTGTCGTGACCTGATGACGTGTGTGGTAGCTTTGTTATAAAGTCCATAGTTATACTCTCCCACTTCCACATGGGGATCGGTGGTTGTTCGAGCAAGTCAGATGGTCTTTGATGTTCAGCCTTGACTCTTGCGCATGTCAGGCATTTTCCAACATAGAGGGCAATATCCCTTTTCATGCCGGGCCACCAGTACTTGTAGCGAAGGTCCTGGTACATTTTGTCGGCACCGGGATGAATAGAATACTGGGACTTGTGGGCTTCGTCCATCAAAATCTGTCGTAAATCGGTTTGTTTAGGAATCCAGATTCGGTCCAGAATGTGGAATATCCCATTCGATTTGCTCACAAGCTGGGCTCCATCGTGGTAGATTCATTCCTTCTTCAGAGTGCGTTCATTAAAACATGCATGCTGAGCTTCGCGAATGAGGGTTTCGAGATCGTGTTGGGCTTGAACATTACGAGTGCTAAGCAGATAGCTCCGTCTGCTGAGTGCATCGGCAACAACATTTGCTTTGCCTGGGTGATAACGAATCTCACAGTCGTAATCGTTGAGAAGTTCTACCCATCGGCGTTGACGCATATTAAGTTCCTTCTGATTAAAGATATGTTGTAGGCTCCTATGATCGGTGAAGATCGTACACTCGGTACCATACAGGTAGTGTCGCCAAAACTTTAACGCAAAAACAACTGCGCCTAGCTCGAGATCATGGGTTGTATAGTTCTTCTCGTGGATTTTGAGCTGACGAGATGCGTAAGCTATAACCTTATCTCGTTGCATGAGAACACAACCAAGACTAAGGTTGGAAGCATCACAGTAGACAATGAAATCGTTGTTTTCGTCGGGCAATGTGAGAACAGGAGCATTGCAAAGCTTATGCTTGAGGGTTCGAAAGGCGGACTCTTGTTCAGTTCCCCAAACAAAAGGCTTGTCCTTGTGCGTGAGAGCGGTAAGTGGTACAGCGATCTTTGAGAATCCTTCAATAAATCGTCGATAGTAGCCCGCTAGTCCGAGAAAAGAACGAACTTCAGACGGGTTTTTAGGCGTAATCCAACTCTTCACCGCTTCAATCTTCCCAGGATCGACGTGAATACCTTGACTATTAACAATGTGACCCAGAAACTGAACTTCCTCCAGCCAGAATTCACACTTGGAGAACTTGGCATAGAGTTGGTTCCCCTGGAGTAGCTCGAGAACCAAACGTAGATGTTGCGCGTGTTCGGTTTTCGATTTGGAATAGATCAAGACATCGTCGATGAATACGATGACGAAACGGTCGAGATATGGTTTACACACGCGATTCATCAGATACATGAAAACCGCAGGTGCGTTGGTTAAACCAAAGGGCATAACAACAAATTCGTAGTGGCCGTAACGAGTGCGGAACGCGGTTTTAGGTATATCCTCTTCTTGAATACGCAGCTGGTGATAGCCTGAACGTAGATCGATCTTCGAGAAACACGTAGCACCTTGCAATTGATCAAACAAATCATCGATGCGAGATAGGGAATAGCGGTTCTTGATAGTTAGCTTATTCAATTCCCGATAGTCGATACACATCCTGAACGACCCGTTCTTGATAGTTAGCTTGGTCGGGCGTAGTCTGCTACGACTCTCCTAGGTGGGGGATCGTTTTCAGCCATGTGTGCCTGACTCTCTCGGAAAATGCAAAGGCGCTCGTGAAAATCTCGCTCGGGCTCAGACGAAACAACAATTAAAGGTAGCCCTTGTGAACGAGTGTGGTGCATACAACGATAAAATTATTAAATCAAATCTAACCCTAAAGGCACAAATTGCAAGCAAAAGGCACCTAAAGGCAATGAAAAACTAAGAAAGCGAATAAACAACTAAATAGACGACTTGGGTCGTTCTCTAAATTGCCAGTGTCCCCGGCAACGGCGCCAAAAACTTGATGTGTGAAATTGTGTATATTAAATTCGAACAAATTTTAAAAAGGAATCGCAAACTAAACCACACACAATCGGCAAGTGCACCGGTCGCAGTGTAGTATAGATGGCAAGACCGGATATCAATGCGTGGACACTATATGCAAACTCTAGATAATAAACCGTTGTCGAATATAAAGTCAAATTTTTTTAGTTTGTTTTAAGTTGATTTTTTTATGTTTAAATAATAACTTAATTAATTAAGAAAATGTGGAAAATAAGACAAGCAAAGTGGAACGAATACAAGAGCAAAGTGTGATCAAATATATATGAGAAAAGGACTACCTAGGTGTCGAATCCCTAGAATCATGCAATGCTATTTTGACAATAATAACAGTTAAATATCTTTTTCCCTTGATTAACCCCCCGTTAGAGATGTATTAAACAAAAGATCAAAACAAAATGTGAAGTGCTAGAACGAACCGGCTCGAGCTATCGATACCAAATCCCACGAGTATCAGACCTTTGGGACCTCAGAGACTACCGACTCGACCTCAACAGCTCCTCGTCCGCTCCTAGTGGTGACAGCCTTTGCAGTGGCGTTTGGATTTCCAACAGTGTTACCAGGGAGACCACCTTGAGGTCTCTGGTTCAGCTGATCGGCCAGCGAACCGACTGTCCTTTCCAAGTTCTGCAGTGCAGTGCTCTGACTCTTCATGAAGGTCTCGTGCTCCATGAACCTCGACTGTGTCTCCTGATGTCGAGTATCCTCTCGCATGATGAACTGTGTAAGCAACTGCATCTGCTTGGCTAATGTCTCCTAGTTTTGCCTAAACATCTCCTCTATGGTCGGGTTCTTCGTACCCGAACTCGCTCCTGCTCCTGCGTCCTGAAACAAGCTCTGACGCGGCTGAAACCCCGGTGGGTTGTTGTTCTTCCAGCTGAAGTTCGGGTGGTTCTTCCAATTTGAATTGTAACCACCCCCGAAATTATTCTGATTTTGATTACCCACGAACTCTACCTGCTCTGGTGATTCCACAGGGGTAATAGGACACGCGGTCGTGTCATGCCTCCCAGTGCATATCTCGCACACCTGCTCCTTCTTCAACTCCATATCATTCAACTTTTTCTTCAGGGCGTCAATCTGTGATTGCATCATAGTGGTATCATCGACCTTATGCACTCCTCTATGTGTAGCGGACAAATTTCTAGAATCAGGAAACTCGTAACTACTCATTGCTATGTCCTCGAACATCTCAGTGCATTCCTCTGGTGTTTTGGCGGTCATCAGATTACCTCCAGCAGTAGTGTTCAGCATATTCCTCGTGGCGGGTGTCACTCCATGATAAAATTTCTCAACTAAAGCCCAATCGTCGAATCCATGATGCGGACACTTGAGTAACAGCTCCTTAAAACGCTCCCACATCTCGTAGAAAGACTCTCCTTCTTTTTGGCGAAACTCTTGAATCATGCTCCTCAGACGAGCGGTTTTGGAAGGAGGAAAGTACTTGACTAAGAATTTTTCTTTCATACCGGCCCAGGTGGTGATGGATCCCGCAGGAAGGGATTCTAACCAAGCATGGGCTCGATCAGCAAGTGAGAATGGAAATAGACGCAGCTTGCATGCATCCTCGCTGACACCTTGCTCCTGAAACATATCGCAGATAGCTGAAAAGCGAGAAAGATGGACATTAGGGTCCTCAGAAGGTAATCCATGGAACTGGATAGTGTTTGTAACCATCGAGATGATCTGAGGTGGAATCTGCCACCTATTAGCTTCAATAGCGGGTCGAGAGATACTGGATCGACCATTTTCCACGCTTGGTCGGGCGTAGTCTGCTACGACTCTCCTAGGTGGGGGATCGTTTTCAGCCATGTGTGCCTGACTCTCTCGGAAAAGCGAAGGCGCTCATGAAAATCTCGCTCGGGCTCAGACGAAACAACAATTAAAGGTAGCCCTTGTGAACGAGTGTGGTGCATACAACGATAAAATTATTAAAGCAAATCTAACCCTAAAGGCACAAATTGCAAGCAAAAGGCACCTAAAGGCAATGAAAAACTAAGAAAGCGAATAAACAACTAAATAGACCACTTGGGTCGTTCTCTAAATTGCCAGTGTCCCCGACAACGGCGCCAAAAACTTGATGTGTGAAATTGTGTATATTAAATTCGAACATGTTTTAAAAAGGAATCGCAAACTAAACCACACACAATCGGCAAGTGCACTGGTCGCAGTGTAGTATAGATGGCAAGACCGGATATCAATCCGTGGACACTATATGCAAACTCTAGATAATAAACCGCTGTCGAATATAAAGTCAAATTTTTTTAGTTTGTTTTAAGTTGATTTTTTTTATGTTTAAATAATAACTTAATTAATTAAGAAAATGTGGAAAATAAGACAAGCAAAGTGGAACGAATACAAGAGCAAAGTGTGATCAAATATATATGAGAAAAGGACTACCTAGGTGTCGAATCCCTAGAATCATGCAATGCTATTTTGAAAATAATAACAGTTAAATATCTTTTTCCCTTGATTAACCCCCCGTTAGAGATGTGTTAAACAAAAGATCAAAACAAAATGTGAAGTGCTAGAACGAACCGGCTCGAGCTATCGATACCAAATCCCACGAGTATCAGACCTTTGGGACCTCAGAGACTACCGGCTCGACCTCAACAACTCCTCGTCCGCTCCTAGTGGTGACAGCCTTTGCAGTGGCGTTTGGATTTTCAACAGTGTTACTAGGGAGACCACCTTGAGGTCTCTGGTTCAGCTGATCGGCCAGCGAACCGACTGTCCTTTCCAAGTTCTGCAGTGCAGTGCTCTGACTCTTCATGAAGGTCTCGTGCTCCATGAACCTCGACTCTGTCTCCTGATGTCGAGTATCCTCTCGCGTGATGAACTGTGTAAGCAACTGCATCTGCTTGGCTAATGTCTTCTGGTTTTGCCTAAACATCTCCTCTATGGTCGGGTTCTTCGTACCCGAACTCGCTCCTGCTCCTGCGTCCTGAAACAAGCTCTGACGCGGCTGAAACCCTGGTGGGTTGTTGTTCTTCCAGCTGAAGTTCGGGTGGTTCTTCCAATTTGAATTGTAACCACCCCCGAAATTATTCTGATTTCGATTACCCACAAAGTCTACCTGCTCTGGTGATTCCACAGGGGTAATAGGACACGCGGTCATGTCATGCCAAAAACTTGATGTGTGAAATTGTGTATATTAAATTCGAACAAGTTTTAAAAAGGAATCGCAAACTAAACCACACACAATCGGCAAGTGCACCGGTCGCAGTGTAGTATAGATGGCAAGACCGGATATCAATCCGTGGACACTATATGCAAACTCTAGATAATAAACCGTTGTCGAATATAAAATCATTTTTTTTAGTTTGTTTTAAGTTGATTTTTTTTATGTTTAAATAATAACTTAATTAATTAAGAAAATGTGGAAAATAAGACAAGCAAAGTGGAACGAATACAAGAGCAAAGTGTGATCAAATATATATGAGAAAAGGACTACCTAGGTGTCGAATCCCTAGAATCATGCAATGCTATTTTGACAATAATAACAGTTAAATATCTTTTTCCCTTGATTAACCCCCGTTAGAGACATATTAAACAAAAGATCAAAACAAAATGTGAAGTGCTAGAACGAACCGGCTCGAGCTATCGATACCAAATCCCACGAGTATCAGACCTTTGGGACCTCAGAGACTAAGTTGTGAGAAGATCTTCAAAATCGCAAAGCAAACCAAACCTTGAAAATTAAAATCCTAGGAAACCTTAACCACGATGTAATAAACGAGCCCGAGCTATCGGTCACCCAATCTACCCACCAATGATTAGCTAATAACCTAGCTCATCCTAATCGTCTTTCGAGTCATAAGATGAGGATGCAAGTTTTAGTATATTGATTTTAATTATTAATAGACTTGGTCAATTTCTCAACTCAATATTTAACCCGAAGATCAAAAGATAAACGAATCAAATTAAATTCTAAGTTTAAGGGGAATTTCTTCATGCCTAAACCGCTGAATTTATCAACTAATAATCAATCAAAACACACCAACATGCAATACCAAGATTAATTACAAGACAAAGTTATGTAAATCACATCAAATAACTGAAATTACGTCAAATATTGCATTACAATCATCAAGTTCATCTAAACCCAGGTAGTTTATAACGTTTTAGCTACTCATAATAATTAAAAGCATGGCAAACTTGGTTCTAAAAATTAAACAAAGCATGGTTCGAATGCAAAAGATTAGAAAAATAAGTGTAAATTCGAACCCGCAATACTACGAATACGAACCGAGTGCTTCTTTTCCTTGCGCTAAAAACAACCTTCCTCTTTTCTTTTTCTTTTTCTTCGTGCGTCCCCTCCACTTGCTTTTTTCTTTGAAAGTCGAGTTAAATGCTTGGTTGGTCCCTGTGGTTTTCAAAAATTGCAGACTTGGTCCCAAATGTTTACTAATTACACGCGTGGTCCCTGTGGTTTTCAAAAATGCACTCGGTTGGTCCCTAACCCTAACATCAGTTAGATTTCTCAGTTAAGTCCATGTTAAATGACCAAATTACCCCTGAGATTAAAATAAAGCAATTAAAAAGGAAAAAATAAAACAAATGGCCCACCCCATTTACCCACCACCACCACCACCACACCACACCATCACTACCTGCACCCTAACACCACCCCGTCGCAACCAATACACATATTGAAATGAGTGTTCACTTTCCCTGAATATTTTAACTTACCCATTTCCAGCAAAATAAAAAAGGAACGCACTGATTCATTCCTTCTCTAGTGCAGAAGCAAGGTTCGTTATGGTATTGCTTTCCTACATGTATATAAAATCAAGAACAGATTACACACAAGAAACAAACGACGAGCTGCAACCTTAAACAACCATAAACAACAAACCCTAACCCTAATTCTAACCAATCTCCCCAATTTCATCATACCCAGATCACAAAATCCGCCAAGATCCACAATTATCCAACAAACCTCACCTGAATCACAGCCTCTCAGATCAACGATTGTACACCGATTTGATTCAGATCAAATCTGTTCAGATCTAACTGTTGTGATGGAGACACCGATTCGATTCAGGGAGCTTTTGTTTCGACTTCCGACAGTGACGGAGACATCGATTCGATTCAGGTAGCTTCCGCTTCGACTTCCGATTCATCAACAGCCGCTGTACTGAAGCAACGATGTGTTCGACATCAGCGGAGCCGTTTAAACTGTAAGCTTGGTGGTCGGTTTTTTCTCCACCGTGTTGTCTGATTCCATTAAATCTCAAAATGAGGTGGTGGTGGTGGTGGTGGTGGGTTGAAGGTGACGGTGGAGGTGGGTTGAAGGTGACGATGGAGGTATGTTGGTGATGAAGATGATGATGGTGATGAAGATGAAATGCAGAGCTTTCATATATATATATATCATGTTTTTTAATTTTTTAATTCTTAGTTTTAGGTTTTTAATTGTTCAAGGGTAATATAGTCATTTCACACATAGTTAACTGAGAAATCTAACTGATGTTAGGGTTAGGGACCAACCGAGTGCATTTTTGAAAACCACAGGGACCACGCGTGTAATTAGTAAACATTTGGGACCAAGTCTGCAATTTTTGAAAACCACAGGGACCAACCAAGCATTTAACTCTTGAAAGTCCAATTGTTCCTTTTTGAATCTGCAGTATCCCACTTATATTCTTTTTCAAAACAATATAGAACATCCCCTATTAATGTTTTTAGTATGAAAATAAGGAGCCACCAAATTCCTTTCTGCCGCCAATGTTCATGTTGTCTCCACTTGCTTGCTTTTTGAAAATAATAATTGGCCAACACACCTTCGTGTTCACATTTCCCTTCTCCTTTCCGTCTGATGTTGTTGAGAATATTATCCCAATAAATTCTCATCCACACTAGAGTATGAAAGGATCATCACTCTCTTTATTGTACATTAAAGCCTTTTCATCAACACTAGAGTGTGAATGGATCATCATTTTCTTTATTGTCCATTGATGCCTTTACTTTCTTTGTTCCCTACGAAGATTGACAAACAAGTTGAAAAATAATATTAATACTCATTAATTGATATTGATTAGAATAATCTTTAATTAATCCCTCATGAATTCTTTAAAAAAAAACTGATCACCAATTTAACTATAAACATGATTTTCTAAATTGCAAATTTTTCCATGTAACAATTTTTTTTTTATTATTATTAATTGTATTGTTTTAGTTCTTTTTCATTTAAAACCATCAAACATTAAATATGAAACAAATACGAGTGGATTTTAATAAAAACAACCTAAAAATTATTCAAAAGTGTAGGAAATATTTCTATAAAATATGTATATTTTAGAGCACATCAAATATCCCCACACTTAAACTTTTGCTTGTCCCTAAGCAAAATCTCATGCAACATGTCCAACTTAAACACTTAACAATAACGCATGTCTCGAACAAATTATAACGCGAACTACGAAATCATCAAACACAGAGGTTTCGCAAGACTTACAACGTTCAAAAGATTGACGAATCATATAATATTTCAATGTAAACGGGCCTACCTAATCAAGTTTTTCTTACCTTCAAGTAATCAATCATGCACTGTCAACAGCCCTCACAATTTCACTCATCTCTCGGCGAAAATATAAGTAATTTCGAGTGAACTCTCAAAGCCAAACTATGAAGCATACTATCATAAGCTTGTACGTCAATCAGATCTCCACCTAATTGTTAGAACTCGACACGGATCAAGAGGGCTTTATTGGGTAGGTAAAGGCTAAGGGTAGGTTTTTTTTCTTTTCTTCGGGAACAATGGGCTAAACACATAATTACAAGACAAACCGGATAAGCACGAAACAAATACCAACATATTGGTCATTTTGACCCACAACTTTTTTCTATTTTTTTATCTTTTTCTTTTTCCTCTTTTTTTATATTTATTTTTTTTTCTTTTTTTTTTCAAATATAATAATCACGTAACACGATCCGGCTATCAAATCACAAATGGGTAACAAACGAATGGCTAGGCTCAAAGTGGTGTATCTAAGGGTAGTAGTAGTAAAACGGGTCTAACATAAAGGTAACACAAACAGGGTGATCCTAATGCCTCTATCATATCCATGTCAAATCCTAACCGAAGGTCTCAAACTGTATCAAAACGCACAAGTTCTAAAGTAATGCAACAAGTTGGTAAACACACATGAAACGAAAGTAGTGAACATATAAATATGAAACATGCGAAGGCTCCAATCTCACTATCATGTGGTATATAAGGTTACCGATATTGACAATGCACAACTAATTAACTTTCCGGCTCCATCCACTATTCTAGGCATCCCAAAACCTTTTACTCCTCAAAAACCGATTCAGTCAACCTACTATCCCGCAACTTAAAGAAACAAGTGTTCTCCGACTCGTAAATTCGACAATTAAAACGTTTTTTACCGACGTTTTGAAAAGGTCTTTGTTTTCTACGCGCTAAAGGACCGGGACTCGCAAAACCATTTTTTTTTCTTTTTTTTTCGATTTTTTTATTTTTAAATTTGTTTAAATTTTTTTTTTTTCAAATTTTTATGACTCAAGACACTACTAACTAGACACTAAACGATAGTTACCCATCCCCACACTTAAAATCTACATTGTCCCCAATGTAGATGAAAGACAACTAAAAATAAATAAGAAATAAAAAGATAACGAATTGGAAAGGACTTAGCTGGTTAGGATAAAAATCAGTGCCAGCTGCGCGTGTCTTCAATCCGAACTCGTACACGATCGTATAGCATTTCCTTCGCGATCGTATCAAAACTGACATACCAGGGCTTCCCTTTACAGTATGGTATAAGCTCAAAATCGCTGTCCGAATGGATATTGAGTACGAACGGGTCAATCAAACCTGCACACATAATACACAAACAAACCCAAGCGTAAAACTGACTCAACGACAAAACTGACTCAAACCAACTAATTTAGACTCATGTACACAAAAGATAAAAATAAAATAAATACTACGAGAAACCATACAAACTCTACAACTCGGACGAACATCCGAGTACGCAAACCAAACTCTCACGTGCTCATAACCGGGAGGTCCAGTACCTCCTCCTCTCTCTCCTCGGTAGGTCCCTCGACAAAATGCTTCAACCGGTGACCGTTAACTTTAAATCGCTAACCGTCCTCATTTTCAACCTCTATTGTTCCGTACGGGAACACCTGTGTAACCACATACGGTCCATGCCAACGCGACTTCAACTTTCCCGGGAACAACTTCAACCGGGAATTGTATAGCAATACCTTTTCCCCACACTTGAATTCTTTCACATGTTTCAAGTGTTTGTCGTGCAACTCCTTAGTACGCTCTTTATATGCCCACGACTTTTCATACGCCTCTTCGCGTAACTCCTCTAACTCGTGAATCTTTAGAAACCGGTTCTTACCCGCAACTGGCAAGTCAAGATTGACTGCCTTCAGTGCCCACTATGCACGATGCTCTAGCTCCACCGGTAGATGACACGCTTTCCCATAAACTAACCTAAAGGGTGTGGTCCCAATAGGCGTCCTATATGCAGTTCGGAAAGCCCACAAAGCGTCATCCAACTTCTCAGACCAATCAATACGACTGTTTCCGACAGTCTTCTCAAGAATTCGCTTAATCCCCCGGTTCGAATTTTCCACCTGCCCACTTGTCTGTGGATGATAAGCCGTTGAAAGCCGATGGGTCACCCCATAGCGTTTCAAAACCTTCTCCATCTGTGAATTGCAGAAATGGGTGCCTCGATCAGATATCAAGGACTTCGGTGTCCCGAACCTAGCAAACAATCTCCTCAAGAATCTCACAACAACCCTCGCGTCGTTTGTAGGCAAGGCCTCTGCCTCCACCCACTTAGAAACATAATCTACCGCGACTAGGATGTATCGGTTCCCCATCGACATAGGGAACGGACCCATAAAATCGATGCCCCATATATCAAAGATCTCAACCACCTGAATGGGGTTCTGAGGCATCTCATTTCGGGATGAGATATTTCCTGTCCTCTGACAGGCATCACAGCTTCGCACAAACTCATGTGCATCCCTAAAAATGGTCGGCCAATAAAAGCCAGCGTCAAACACCCGCTTGGCGGTATAAGCCGCACCATAATGGCCACCAGTCGGTCCCTCGTGACAATGTCGCAGAATACTGCGAGACTCGGACCCAAACACACATCTCCTAATAACCTGGTCCGCACCGCGGATCCTCCCAAATCTAGTGCTTGGCATCCGCAAAGAATTTCTTCTTTTGCTGGTGTGTCATGCCCTCCACAAGGTCACCTGTAGACAAGTAATTAGCATGGTCGGCGAACCAGGGAAAGCCTTCCTCGTGGGCTTTCAAGAACATCAACATCTCATGGGGAAAGTCATCCCCTATCCTCTCCTTCCGAGTTTTCTCTATCTCGGGGCTCTCTAATCTCGACAAATGATCAGCAGCGACGTTTTCAGCACCCTTTTTATCTCGGATCTCCCGATCAAACTCCTGGAGTAGCAGAATCCACCGAATCAGCCTCGGCTTCGCATCCTTCTTCGCAAACAAGTATCGTAGGGATGCATGATCCGTGAAAATAACGGTCTTTGACAGCACAAGATAAGACCGTAATTTGTCGCACGCGAACACGACTACTAGCAATTCCTTCTCTGTCGTGGTGTAGTTCTCCTGGGCGTCGTTTAGGGTCTTGCTAGCGTAGTAAATGGGATGAAAGTGTTTCTCTCTACGCTGCCCTAGAACGGCCCCAACGGCGAAGTCGCTAGCATCGCACATGATCTCAAACGGGAGGCTCCAATCGGGAGCAATCACAATGGGAGCACTCACTAACCTCTCCTTAATCAACTTGAAGGCCTTCAAACACTCATCGTCGAACACGAATGGCCTATCTTTCTCCAACAGCTGGGTCATCGGGTGAGCAATCATTGAAAAATCGCGGATGAAACGGCGGTAGAATCCCGCATGACCCAAGAAACTCCTAATTGATTTCACAGAAGTAGGCGGCGGGAGCTTGGAAATAACATCGATTTTGGCTTGATCAACCTCAAGCCCCGCCTGTGAAATCTTGTGCCCTAGCACAATCCCCTCTCGAACCATAAAATGACACTTTTCCCAGTTAAGCATCAGGTTCGTCTCCTCACATCGAGTAAGCACACGCTCGAGATTACGCAGACAGTGATCGAAGGAACTCCCAAACACAGAAAAGTCATCCATAAACACCTCCATGGAGTCCTCGATCAACTCATGAAAGATCGCCACCATACAGCGCTGAAATGTGGCTGGAGCGTTACACAACCCAAATGGCATGCGTCGATACGCGAAGGTGCCAAAGGGGCATGTAAATGTGGTTTTTTCCTGATCATCTGGTGCAATAGGGATCTGGAAATAACCTGAGAATCCACCAAGAAAGCAATAGAATTGCTTTCCTGACAGTCGCTCCAGCATCGATCAATAAATGGCAAAGGAAAGTGATCCTTGCGCGTGGCATCATTGAGTCTGCGATAATCGATGCAAACTCGCCAGCCGGTGACAGTCCGGGTGGGTATCAATTCATTCTTATCGTTGACGACTACTGTTATACCCCCCTTCTTGGGGACCACCTGGATGGGACTCACCCATGCAGAGTCCGAAATCGGGTAAATCAGTCCTGCATCCAGTAACTTAATCACCTCCTTCTTCACGACGTCCTGCATATTAGGGTTTAGCCTTCTCTGAGGCTGAACCACCGGCTTGAACTCCTCTTCCATCAAGATCTTGTGCGTGCAAAATGAAGGGTTAATACCCTTGATGTCCATCAGCTTCCACGCGATCGCCTGCTTATGGTCTCTCAGGACACTTATCAGCTTCTTCTTCTCCTCCTCCGTCAATCCAGCAGAAATGATGACGGGTAACTGAGATCCCTCGCCCAAGAATGCGTACTCCAGATGAGACGGCAACTCCTTCAACTCTAGGGGCGGGGGTACCTCAACAGGCGGTCTCTCATTTGGGATCTCCTCCTCCTTGATGACCTCAAACACTTCGAATCTAGGGGAAGGCTCGGTAGCCTGCAACAGAGGGTCCTGCTCAACATCCAACTCGGTGACCCCACTCCCCTGATCATCCATAGTCACAACCTGCGTATCAGACGTGTCTCTCCCACAATTCTCGCTGAGAAAGCCATCCATATGTGGCATAAGAGTATCAATAAAGTAGAGAGTGTCATCATGCTGATGGGTGTGCCTCATAGAATGTTGGATATCAAAAGTGACCTCATCCTTATCAACACGAAGAGTCAACTTGCCATCATATACGTCAATGACTGCTCGTGCAGTGGCAAGGAATGGACGACCTAAGATCAACGGGACCTCAAAGTCCTCATCCATGTCGAGAATGACAAAGTCAACTGGAAATACGAACTTGTCGACTTTTACCAACATGTTCTCCACGATGCCTCTCGGATACTTCACCAATCGATCGGCGAGCTGAATACTCATGTGCGTAGGGGAAGGCTCTCCTAGGTCAAGCTTAGCGAATACGGAATAGGGCATGAGATTTATGCTAGCACCTAGGTCAGCAAGCGCATTGCTGACAATATGATTCCCTATCAGACATGGGATGGTAAAGCTACCAGGATCAGTAATTTTCTTTGGCAGCTTGTTCTGCAAGACAGCAGAACACTCCTCACTCAGGGTGACAGTCGAAAGGTCCTCTAATTTCTCTTATTCGTAAGAAAATCCTTCAAAAACTTCGCATACTTCGGCATATTTTCCAAAGCCTCGACGAACGGAATATTCACATGCAGCTTCTTCAGCATCTCCATGAAATGACTATACTGCTCTGCGTCCTTACCCTTCACTAACCTACCAGGGTAAGGCGGTGTCGGCTTATACACCCTCATCGGCTCCTTCTCTGGCTCCTTCTTCTCTCCTGGAGACTCGCTGGACGGTGTTGTACTTGATGGGCGCAGCCTAGGGTGCACTTTGCCAGCAGGGGTCTCCATCTGAATCTCTTCGTCGACCTCCGGGTCCTCGTCAACTACCGGCTCGACCTCAACAGCTCCTCGTCCGCTCCTAGTGGTGACAGCCTTTGCAATGGCGTTTGGATTTCCAACAGTGTTACTAGGGAGACCACCTTGAGGTCTCTGGTTTAGCTGATCGGCTAGCGAACTGACTGTCCTTTCCAAGTTCTGCAGTGCAGTGCTCTGACTCTTCATGAAGGTCTCGTGCTCCATGAACCTCGACTGTGTCTCCTGATGTCGAGTATCCTCTCGCATGATGAACTGTGTAAGCAACTGCGTCTGCTTGGCTAATGTCTCCTGGTTTTGCCTAAACATCTCCTCTATGGTCGGATTCTTCGTACCCGAACTCGCTCCTGCTCCTGCGTCCTGAAACAAGCTCTGACGCGGCTGAAACCCCGGTGGGTTGTTGTTCTTCCAGCTGAAGTTCGGGTGGTTCTTCCAATTTGAATTGTAACCACCCCCGAAATTATTCTGATTTCGATTACCCACGAACTCTACCTGCTCTGGTGATTCCACAGGGGTAATAGGACACGCGGTCGTGTCATGCCTCCCAGTGCATATCTCGCACACCTGCTCCTTCTTCAACTCCATATCATTCAACTTTTTCTTCAGGGCGTCAATCTGTGATTGCATCATAGTGGTATCATCGACCTTATGCACTCCTCTACGTGTAGCGGACGAATTTCTAGAATCAGGAAACTCGTAACTACTCATTGCTATGTCCTCGAACATCTCAGTGCATTCCTCTGGTGTTTTGGCGGTCATCAGATTACCTCCAGCAGTAGTGTTCAGCATATTCCTCATGGCGGGCGTCACACCATGATAAAATTTCTCAACTAAAGCCCAATCCTCGAATCCATGATGCGGACACTTGAGTAACAGCTCCTTAAAATGCTCCCACGTCTCGTAGAAAGACTCTCCTTCTTTTTGGCTAATCTCTTGAATCATGCTCCTCAGACGAGCGGTTTTGGAAGGAGGAAAGTACTTGCCTAAGAATTTTTCTTTCATACCGGCCCAGGTGGTGATGGATCCCGCAGGAAGGGATTCTAACCAAGCATGGGCTCGATCAGAAAGTGAGAATGGAAATAGACGCAGCTTGCATGCATCCTCGCTGACACCTTGCTCCTGAAACGTATCGCAGATAGCTGAAAAGCGAGAAAGATGGACATTAGGGTCCTCAGAAGGTAATCCATGGAACTGGATAGTGTTTGTAACCATCGAGATGATCTGAGGTGGAATCTGCCACCTATTAGCTTCAATAGCGGGTCGAGAGATACTGGATCGACCATTTTCCACGCTTGGTCGGGCGTAGTCTGCTACGACTCTCCTAGGTGGGGGATCGTTTTCAGCCATGTGTGCCTGACTCTCTCGGAAAATGCGAAGGCGCTCGTGAAAATCTCGCTCGGGCTCAGACGAAACAACAATTAAAGGTAGCCCTTGTGAACGAGTGTGGTGCATACAACGATAAAATTATTAAAGCAAATCTAACCCTAAAGGCACAAATTGCAAGCAAAAGGCACCTAAAGGCAATGAAAAACTAAGAAAGCGAATAAACAACTAAATAGACGACTTGAGTCGTTCTCTAAATTGCCAGTGTCCCCGGCAACGGTGCCAAAAACTTGATGTGTGAAATTGTGTATATTAAATTCGAACAAGTTTTAGAAAGGAATCGCAAACTAAACCACACACAATCGGCAAGTGCACCGGTCGCAGTGTAGTATAGATGGCAAGACCGGATATCAATCCGTGGACACTATATGCAAACTCTAGATAATAAACCGTTGTCGAATATAAAGTCAAATTTTTTTAGTTTGTTTTAAGTTGATTTTTTTATGTTTAAATAATAACTTAATTAATTAAGAAAATGTGGAAAATAAGACAAGCAAAGTGGAACGAATACAAGAGCAAAGTGTGATCAAATATATATGAGAAAAGGACTACCTAGGTGTCGAATCCCTAGAATCATGCAATGCTATTTTGACAATAATAACAGTTAAATATCTTTTTCCCTTGATTAACCCCCCGTTAGAGATGTATTAAACAAAAGATCAAAACAAAATGTGAAGTGCTAGAACGAACCGGCTCGAGCTATCGATACCAAATCCCACGAGTATCAGACCTTTGGGACCTCAGAGACTAAGTTGTGAGAAGATCTTCAAAATCGCAAAGCAAACCAAACCTTGAAAATTAAAATCCTAGGAAACCTTAACCACGATGTAATAAACGAGCCCGAGCTATCGGTCACCCAATCTACCCACCAATGATTAGCTAATAACCTAGCTCATCCTAATCGTCTTTCGAGTCATAAGATGAGGATGCAAGTTTTAGTATATTGATTTTAATTATTAATAGACTTGGTCAATTTCTCAACTCAATATTTAACCCGAAAATCAATAGATAAACGAATCAAATTAAATTCTAAGTTTAAGGGGAATTTCTTCATGCCTAAACCGCTGAATTTATCAACTAATAATCAATCAAAACACACCAACATGCAATACCAAGATTAATTACAAGACAAAGTTATGTAAATCACATCAAATAACTGAAATTACGTCAAATATTGCATTACAATCATCAAGTTCATCTAAACCCAGGTAGTTTATAACATTTTAGCTACTCATAATAATTAAAAGCATGGCAAACTTGGTTCTAAAAATTAAACAAAACATGGTTCGAATGCAAAAGATTAGAAAAATAAGTGTAAATTCGAACCCGCAATACTACGAATACGAACCGAGTGCTTCTTTTCCTTGCGCTAAAAACAACCTTCCTCTTTTCTTTTTCTTTTTCTTCGTGCATCCCCTCCACTTGCTTTTTTCTTTGAAAGTCCAATTGTTTCTTTTTGAATCTGCAGTATCCCACTTATATTCTTTTTCAAAACAATATAGAACCTCCCCTATTAATGTTTTTCGTATGAAAATAAGGAGCCACCAAATTCCTTTCTGCCCCCAATGTTCATGTTGTCTCCACTTGCTTGCTTTTTGAAAATAATAATTGGCCAACACACCTTCGTGTTCACATTTCCCTTCTCCTTTGCGTCTGATGTTGTTCAGAATATTATCCCAATAAATTCTCATCCACACTAGCGTATGAAAGGATCATCACTCTCTTTATTGTACATTAAAGCGTTTTCATCAACACTAGAGTGTGAATGGATCATCATTTTTTTTATTGTCCATTGATGCCTTTACTTTCTTTGTTCCCTACGAAGATTGACAAACAAGTTGAAAAATAATATTAATACTCATTAATTGATGAGTTAATAGTCAAAATGGTCCCTGAGGTCTGCTCACTTTTGCCACTTTAGTCCAAAATCCAAAACTTTTAAATCTGGGTCCCTGTGGTTTGCATCTTGTTGCCATTTTAGTCCAAATTTCAAAAAAAGTCTAATTTTATCAGGATTTCCTATTGAATTTTGTCTTTTTCCTCATTTCTCCTAAGGGCAAATTTGTCATTATAGATTATTATAAACTAATTTATATTAAAAAAAATCAACAATAAAAGCTTAATCCATATATAATGAGAGAGAAAGAGATAAAATCCCCAATTCATCTTCATCACCTGCCACCATCTACCATCACCACACCAGACACCACCATCATCTTAATCCAGCCACCACCATCTTTCTCATCTTTACAACTTTGTAAACTAACCCACTGATGACAAAACCATCGGAATATCAGAGACGAATCTTGATGGAGGTTCGCAGTTGTGGCTGGATCTCGGAGTCGCATCTACCGATCTCGACGGAGGTTCACAGTTGTGGCCGGTGAACACGACACTTGTTTCAACGATGATTATGGTGGTGTCTTCGGTGGAGAACGTGCGGCGGTGGAGGAAGGAGGCGGTGGCGACGGTGGAGGAAGGAGGTCGTGGCGATGGTAGTGCTCATGGTCGTTCCATGTCTGGTTTTCGGAGCAACTCTAGGGTCGACCCATGCGATGGCGATGGTGTAGGTGTGGATACGGTGGGGTTTGAGGGGTTTGGGGATTTTGAGGGATTAGGCTGAGATCAAGTTGATCTCTAGGATTCTTGTTGTTGTGGTTTGGTCTGTGGGCTCGGTTTCTGGGTCCATGGTGGGTGGGTTTGGGTTGAAGATCGGTGGGTTGATCAAGAATTGGGAAGTGGAGAGCCGAGGAGTTGTGGTGGTTTTTTGGGCTCTCGACGGTGGTGTTCGAGAGAGAGGAGAGAGAGAGAAGAAACATTATTGAGAGAGAGTGTGCAGAGAAATGTGGTGTTATAATATTTTTTTGATTATTTTTTATTAATAATTAATAATTAATAATTATTTATAATAAAAGTATAATGACCAAAATGCCCCTGAGGAAAAGGACAAAAACCAGGTTTTTTTTTTTTGAAATCTGACCTGATTTGAGATTTGGACCAAAATGGCAATAAAGCTGAAACCACGGGGACCCAGATGCAAAAAGTTTGAGATTTGGACTAAAGTGGCAAAACTGACCAAACCTCAGGGACCAAAATGGCAGTTTACTCTTAATTGATATTGATTAGAATAATCTTTAATTAATCCCTCATGAATTCTTTAAAAAAAACTGATCACCAATTTCAACTATAAACATGATTTTCTAAATTGCAAATTTTTCCATGTAACAATTTTTTTTTATTATTAATTGTATTGTTTTAGTTCCTTTTCATTTAAAACCATCAAACTTTAAATATGAAACAAATACGAGTGGATTTTAATAAAAACAACCTAAAAATTATTCAAAAGTGTAGGAAATATTTCTATAAAATATGTATATTTTAGAGCACATCAGTTACTTGATGATTCCAATAACTCACTTATGACTGTTGACGATCGAATGATGATATGATGAAGAGATGTAACTGTTATTGATGTTGATGATGCCCGACGAAAACCCTCCACCCAACAAAAACCCTATCTTAACGAAAACACCTTGGGGATTTCGTCGCCCAAGTGTTTTCGGTCCAAAGGGACGAAGCCCAAGAGATTTCGGCCCAAAGGGTTTTCGCCACATTTATTTTTGTCGGGTGTTATGAATATATACACTGTTAAGTTGTTTACTTTGTTTAGTATGTATCTCTGTTAAACATGTAAACTCCGTTAAGTTGTTAACTCTATTTGTTTGTTAACTCGGTTAGTTAATTAACAATGTTAGTTATTAATTCTGTTAAGTATGTTACTCCTGTTAAGTTGGTATGTCAACCTTGTTAATCCTGTTAACCCTGTCAGGTATGTTAATGGATAACCATGTTAGTGCAAACTGTGAAGGACACTAATGTGAAACATGAACTGCATGAGATTGATTAATTGCTTACGTGATACATGATGTTAACTGCCAAGCACTATGTGATGTTAGATTTGCATGCGAGTCATACGAACAAAACTGATTGTATATATACGTGCGTACTATAGGTTGTGACTGATTATTTGTGAGCGTGTATTTCTTTAGCATACCGAGCAAACCATGGTGAGTTCACACTCTCTCCAAGGCATGGGATTCCCAAGGGTTGGGAATGGGTTAAAGAACTGAAAAGTAACTACAAACTTGTGTATTCCCCATACAACAGGATACGTACGACCATAAGACCATCACTCTATCACTTTAAGTCCCTCATTTATCGACTTAATCGCCGAGGCCTATGGCGAGCGGGTCATTAGTAGATAGCGCTATTAGGTTTAACAAACCTCACACCGTGTCGTTCGAATGGGCGTGTACTAATGGACTATGGGCAAAGGGTCAATGCTGATAGACATTGACTTAGGGCACCTCTTACATTTTCGTAGCAGTCGATACGCGTGGTCTAGTAACACATGGGAAGCCCCCCACTAATCTTCACAAACATGTCTGGGAGACCGCGATACGCATTAATACGATACATGGTTTACAAAACGAACACATGATTTACGAAACGAATGCTATAACTGAACAACCAACTGTGAACTCGCTCAACTTTGTTGTTGACTCGTTGTTACATGGCTTGCAGGTCGTTAGGTACTCATGGAGCTTGCACATGGAGGCGCCGTCGTTGTGGGACATGGCAGTGTGTGCCATGCTAAAAACATTACTTTATTTCGTACTTAAAACTTACATTGGGTTTTACAATTATGCTTCCGCTAAACACTTAATTACGTTTGTGATTTGAAACACCTTTCATATTGTGTGGTTGAATTTTACTTATTACTTAATATGTTCAATATGATTGGTGGCTTGATCCTGGTCAGTCACGCCTCCAAGCGGTGATACTCCACGCGTTGATTTTGGGGGTGTGACACAACTTCAGCATGGTTTTCGCGAAGAAAGTCCATGCCTACAATGACGTCAAAACTTCCGAGTTGCATCGGAATAAGGTCGATTGGGAAGATGTGATTGTTGAGCTCAAGAGTACAATCACGAAGAACAGAATTAACGGCGACAGTTCTTCCGGTAGCGACTTCAACATCGAACGTCGAGGAGAGTTGGGAGCGTTTACGACTAAGGAGCTTCTCGAATTCGAATGATACAAAGCAATTATTGGCTCCAGTATCAAATAAACACGAAGCATAAATACCATTCACAAGGAACGTACCATTAACTACGTTGTTGTCGGCTTGGGCTTGACGCACGTTGATGTTGAAAGTTCTAGCGCGTGCGGCCTGTTGTTGCTGGTGCTGCTGCTGCTGTTAAGGCTGCTGCTGCTGAGGCTCTTGTTTCACAACCCTGTTCGGGCACATGTTGGCGAAATGATTAGGATCGCCACATGCAAAGCAGGGTCTGGCGTTGACTGCGGGTGCCGGAGGAGCTTGTTGACCCTGAGGGGCGGCGAGCAGAGCTTGATGAGCAGGAGCTTGTCAAACACGGCAGTTGGTAGTGAAATGGCCGTACATATTGCAATGAGCACCAAAACGGCAAGCAATGGTAGTCGGGTGATGGTAGGTACAAGTAGGGCAGAGCGGGTGTGGCCGAGTGTATGCACGCTTTGCAGGCGGTGCATTGGCGCCACAGCTTGAATCGGTGCAGCAGTGATCGCACAGTTCTTGTTGCTGGAGCTGTTCTTTCTCTTGTTCTTCCACTTGTTGCTCGATGAGGTGGTGGTTTCAGCAGTTGGTGCGGCGGTGGAAGCTTGATGCAAGTGCTTTGAAGTTTTATCCCAGACACCAGCCTTGACCCGCTTGTCGTTGATTTCAGCGGCCAGTAGATAAGTTTCTTCGATCGTCGTAGTCTTAGCCGCTTGAACGAAATCGGCAACACAGTCAGGCAGGGCTCGGATATACTTTTTGATTGCCATGTCTGGAGTCTTGACCTGATCGGGACAAATGATGCTGAGATGTTTGAAGCGAGCAGTGAGCGCAACATTTTCACCATCCTTTTGCTGTATGTGCCAAAATTCATCCTCTAGCTTCTGACGTTCATGAGGATGGCAGAATTCTTCCCGCATGACTTCCTTGAGCTCGTCCCACGACAGACCGTAGGCTGCATCGTTCCCTCGCTTGTTCCTCTCGGCCGTCCACCTGTCTAGTGCACGGGACTGGAAAACGCCGGTAGCATTCAGAGTTCAGAGGTCATCGGGGCAACCACTCTGTCGTAGAGTGACCTCAATGGAATCAAACCATTGGAATAGTGCAGTAGGACCTCCCTCGCTAGTGAATTCTTTTGGCCCACACGACTTGAATTGCTTGAAATTGAAGGCCTTGGTGGTAGCTTTAGGAGCTTTGGTCCTCGATTCCTCAGACGACTTGCTGGCGTTCTCATAAACATCACTCACAACCTTTGCTACACTTTTAGTGATGATGGCAGCAAGGCGTTTGTCTCTCTTTTCTTGACGAGAAAGTAAGGGATGACGGGATCCAGATGACATTGTCTGCAACAGACATCGTCATAGGACTCAATATATTGTATTCGAATCTCACCCCACACGTCTACTACTTACTAAAGCTTAGGAACACGCAATGTAGCATGCAAACACATAGACACATAACCATGTAGAACACAAGACCACATAATCACATAAACACATAAGCACGTAGAGCACAGAAACACATAACCACATACGCATGTAATCACAGAGGCGGTCAGAATACAGAAACCTATTCTTCACAGTTCGCGAGTGTTCGAATATAGCGATCGCGTTTTAGTATATCGAGTAGTGTAGTATAAGCGTATAACATAGCATGAGGTCGTCCACAATTTAGCGATTTGTTAGCGTATTGAGATAGAAGTGCAATGCGAGTCGTGCGTGTCGATCGAAGTGAAAGCAAAAATCGAGTAAATCTCCAAAATTTAAACACATAAACAGATAAACACATATATAAGCACATAAAATCAACGAAACATCAGAGTCAGCAATTGCGGGCTCAGAATTGAAATACATAAAAGTCGAGAAATAGATTGTCTGCGGCTAGTTGACTTCGACTACCCAAAGTGGTTCGACTATTCACAAGGATCCGTTGTGCACATTGAACCTTCAGGACTATGCTTTTGCCTCGATTCTTGGGCGTTTGGCACACATCCCGTGGTCATATTGTGACTTCAGGTCGTTGGAGTTCGTCGAGAGTTTGGTGAGAGCGGAACAAGTCGTCAAGGTTAGGGTTTCACCCCTATCTTAACAACTTTGTCCCTATTTTAATAAAATAGAGGAGATTATTCATCAAAATATGGATTTCACTCCTGATTTGGCATAATTCTCCCCGTTTGTAGATAAAATGCGGGTTGTTCGAGCAACTTTAGTCGAGAGTTTGCTGTTTTCACACCTATTCTCGACTTTATTGCCCATTCATAATTGAAAAATCGAGTGCAGTGATAGTGTAGCATAAGCGAGAGTAGTGAGAAATAAACCCGTACTTAAGAACTACTGGATGCACTCAAGTTGGTCTGTTGGTTCCTAACTATAGAGTAGGTCTCTAAGATATCGACTCGGACTAGGTCGACTCTTGCCTAATTCCCTATAGTTATCGCTCTGATACCAATCTGTCACACCCCAACCGATGGCGGAATCATCGGGGCATGGCACTGAGCGAAACAGATTGTCCAGAAGTTTCCATAACAATTATCATTACCATTTAATTTAAAATAACATGTCCCATACCATGTCTCAAACAGTAAACAAATTATTACAGATAAAATCTAGGCAAGTAATTCTGTTCCGACAACTCAGATTTATACATAGATAGTTTATTTATTGGTTTCTAGGACCTCTTTTCCTAGCTTCGATTTCATCACGCGCAGAGAGCATCCTAGACCTTTCCTAGCCTCGATTTCACAGTGAGCTAGGCATACAAACAACTTAAGCACCTGTCACATAAGTTAAAATAAAGTCAATACATATAATGTAAAGGTGGGCATACAAGTTTGATAATAGCATATAAAGTTTGAATTTGTTTACGCATAACCAGCACGTACACATAGTGAAATGAAGCACATTAGTTATCGACATAGACCCATCGATACCAGTGACTGCGGGTTGACTGCCCGAGGCAGTTCGCAATACATGATTACCACCGTAATCCATGCAAGTATTTGTCCTTAACAACCCCCGTGTGAACGGGTGCTGAGTCCAAACTATAGTACTATCGTTGCTAAGGCAGGTAGACAGCATTCCATGTGTAAACATAACAAACAAGAATTCATAAGCCACGTATAACATGCATTAACGGTTAGCGTTCAAATAGTATTGAGTAGTGTGTTTGATGTGATTTGAATAGTTGTAACGTATGTAACACCCAAAAGTGCATAAAGCAAAAAGGGATCGAGTATACTCACAGCGGTTGATGGATTGAAGGGAGCGCTTAGCGAGTAGGGTTAGCCTGAATAGTTTGATAGCATAATAATAAGCGACGCGTAAAACGGAAAACAAGTGTTGGAGAGTCGGACAGCTGGTCGATGGACGGTAGTTCGATCGGACGGCTGACTGTTCGGTTGACAGTCCGCTCGGACCGCTGTCCGGTCGGTCGGTAGGCCGATCGGATGGCTGTTCGAGTGGATTGTTTCTTCCTTTGAGAAGGATGTGTTTGTGTATGATGGTTTGACTTTTGAAGTTTTCGTTGTAGCATTTGAAAACTTTGAAGTATCTTTACCCTTCAGGTCGGTCGATCGGACGGCTGCTCGATCGGCCGGCAACCCGATCGGTTAGGTAATTTTAGCAAGACAAGTTCTCAGCAGGGTGTCACCTGATCGGACGGCTGTTCGATCGGGTGGCACTCCTAGTGCATCGAACATGTTGAAAAATCGATTAAGTGTTGAAGCATAGTATCTCATGAACCGAAGAGTAATCCGATCGGACAGTAGTCTGATCGAACAGCAGTTCGTTCAATACTAGTCTTAAAAATAAATTGATTAAGTGTGGGACCATGTGTTAACCGATCGGTTGGCCAGTCGATCGGTTGACTGTCCGATCGGCTGGCTGTCCGTTCAGACAGCAGTCCGATCGGTCAGCATCCTGACCTGGTCAGCCTATTCGTCTAACACTCGGTTGTTCTGATTGTTTGTCGTTTTATCGAGGTGTTTTGACAACGAGTAGATCCATAGATCCCTCGTCCTTACTTAGTTCCACTGGTCGGACAGGAATCACCCAAATTCGGCCGGTGAACTGTTCGGAACGGAGTTTAACGTTTAATCCGAAATCGGTTAACCTCGTGGATAGAATCCGGATCTTGAGCAATGCAACCACCGGAGTGATTTGTAAGCCGGCACAGGCTCCGTTTCTATCGGTTTGAAGTCATTGAGAGAAAAAGAGTTGAAAGAAAGTTGGAAAATCCATCTTTCAATCCTTTTCATCGTGTATATGTGTAGATCTATGAAAGATCTTTGTTTGATTATGTGGAAATCGGCTAGATCCAAGTTATTCTTGGTGGATTGAGGCTAAAACATGAAGTTCTTCAAGAACCCATGATGACATCATCCTAGAACACTTGAATCTTGATGATTTCACGGTTAAAAGTTAAGATTTGAAAGATAGAAAGGTGTAGGAGTGCGTGTAGATCAAGAAAGTACAAGATTTAGGACGAAATCTTACCGGAATCGAGAGGAATCTGAGAAAAGGATGAGCTAAGCGTGCTGGTCGGACATAGGTTTCCAAAAGTGGAAAGGATGACAATGACAGGGGTATTTATAGGATGCTAAATGAGGAAAGTGCTGGCCGATCGGCCAGGTAGCTCGATCGGACAGCCTGTTCGATCGGACAGCAGTCCGATCGGCTGGCTGTTCGATCGGCTGGTAGCCTGATCGATCAGCTGCACGTTTCGAGTGTTCAGTGCGATGATTTTTTATATTTCGATTTCGGTTGCGAGCGGTTCGATACGATAGGGTTTCCTAGTCAAATTACTTTTAATCCCAACCACTCATATCTCGCACTATCCCTTCTCCCCTAATTATCATAGTTCGATTGTGATTCGAGTTCGATTGCATTTCGAGTTTCGATTGATTTCCACAACATACAAAATTAAATATGCGCAGGTAACACGTAAGGCACACATACACGTATAACAATATTCCAAATGCGTATTTCGAGTTGAGATTTGATTCGATGTCGATTGGATTAGTTAGCTTTATCGCATTGTTACTTCCTATAATTCACAGTCGTAGGTCGATTAGATTGCGAATAACACACGTCGATTATTGTAATTATTGACACTTACTCGACATAATACAGCTAAAATAAACACATAAAAGAAATTCACTACAAGTCAAGTTGCGCGAAATCGGTTGTTGACTTTGACCTTGACTTTGACTTCTCGAAAAAACGGGGTGTTACATCAAGGGTGCGAATCGTGCGCTCAGTCTGACTGTCGGTCTGGGGATGGAATGCGATACTGAGGTTAAGTGTAGTACCGAGAGCGGATTGAAAAGTTTCCCAAAGGCACGAGGTGAATCGATCATCGCGGTCAGAGATGACGTCAGGAGGTGTCCCATGTCGACAAATGACTTCGTCGGTATAGATTCGTGCTAATCGTTCAACCTTATAGTCTTCTCGTATCGGAAAGAAGTGAGCGGATTTCGTAAGACGATCGACGAAAACCCAAATGCTATTGTGACCTGATGGCGTGCGAGTGAGTTTCGTAATGAAGTCCATAGCTATACTCTCCAATTTCCACATCGGGATCTCGGGTTGTACGAGTAAGCCAGAGGGTCGTTGATGTTCGGCCTTAACCTTGGAGCAAGTTAGGCATTTCGAAACGTAGAGAGCGATGTCCTTCTTAATTCCTGGCCACCAATACCTGGCACGGAGGTCCTGGTACATTTTGTCAACACCGGGATGAATGGAATATCGAGACTTGTGGGCTTCGGTCAGCAAAATTTCTCGGAAATTATTGCGACTAGGTATCCAGATGCGATCGAGATAGTGAAAAATACCATTCGGTTTATTCACTAGTTGGTTTTCGGTTCCAAGTATTCGTTCTTCCTTCAAGGTGCTCTCAAGAAAACAAGCGTGTTGAGCGTCGCGAATGAGGGCTTCGAGGTCGTGTTGGGCTTGAATATTACGAACACTATTTAAATAGCTTCGTCGCCTAAGAGCGTCGGCAACGACATTTCCCTTTCCTGGGTGGTAACGTATTTCACAATCGTAGTCGTTGAGAAATTCAACCCATATGCGTTGGCGCATTCTCAGTTCTTTCTGGTTCAAGATGTGTTGTAGGCTCTTATGGTCGGTGAAGACCATACACTTAGTATCATAAAGGTAGTGTCGCCAAATCTTTAACGCAAAAACAACTTCACCGAGTTCGAGATCGTGGGTTGTGTAGTTCTTCTCATGGACTTTGAGCTGACGAGACGCGTGCACGATAACCTTGTCTCGTTGCATAAGAACACAACCAAGACCTAGGTTAGAGGCATCGCAAAAGACAACGAAGTCGTCGTTTCCATCGGGTAGTGCGAGTACGGGAGCGTCGCAAAGCATACGCTTGAGAGTTTGAAAGGCATCCTCTTGTTCGGTTCCCCAAACAAAAGTCTTGTCTTTATGCGTTAGAGAGGTAAGAGGAACGACGATTTTAGAGAAATCAGCGATAAATCGACGGTAATAACCCGCCAATCCGAGAAAATAACGAACTTCGAACGGGGTTTTCGGTGTAATCCAACTCTTAACTGTTTCAATCTTTGCGGGATCGACGTGAATACATTGAGTGTTGACGATGTGACCGAGAAATTGAACCTCCTCGAGCCAAATTTCGCACTTGGAGAACTTGGCGTAGAGGCGATTCCCTTGGAGAAGCTCGAGTACCAAACGGAGATGTTGCGCGTGTTCGGCATTCGACTTCGAATAGATAAGTATATCATCGATAAACACTATGACGAAGCGGTCGAGAAAGGGTTTACACACACGGTTCATCAAATCCATGAAAATCGCGGGTGCGTTGGTAAGACCAAAGGGCATAACAACGAATTCATAATGGCCATAGCGGGTACGAAAAAAGGTTTTAGGGATATCTTCTGTAAGATTAAATATATTTATTTTATATTTAATCTAGTAGCCATTATAATCATTTACATTATATGGATCAAAATATATAACAATCCTATTAAATAATTAGTTGGTAATTGTTGATGGGCCTAATTACCCTTATTAACTAATTAGGGTTTCCTCCTGGGTGCTTATATAAGGAGACTAATGTAGAGGTTTCAAGGTTAGACAATAAGAAAACCTAATTACTCATAACATCAATCAACCTCCTCTCCATAGCCGATTACCCTTTATCGGTTCTCTCATCACCATCATTAGATTGCACCCTAAGGAGGAACCAGATCAAGCTGACAATCATGTCGAACACTAATGCTGCGAATTCATCTGGATTCTCTGCCGGCCTGTACTGATGCAATCAAAGGTATGTTATTTATATGTTTTCCATTGTGTATAAACAGAACTGATCAACATGTGGTATCAGAGCATATGTTGATTAGTCGGTTCTGTTTTGTATCCATAAATCTGGAATAAAATTGGAAAACAGTTTTGAAAACCTTAATAAAATTCCGTTTTGCCATCCGAAATCATCATTACGGATGATTACGGATCTGGGTTTTTTCATTTCGAATGCATCTCGGATCATTACGGATCATTACGGATCTGGGGTTTCATCATTACGGATGCATTACGGATGAAAGTTCATTAAATTTTACTGTTCCGAAATCGATATGCTTAAAATGTGTTATAAAAATTCCAGATTTCGGATGAATGTTTGAATGTTTATTTTAGGGTTCATCACTTGTTCATCAGAAAATTCGAAAAATTCCCTTAGTTTTGGAATGAATTCGGATTATTGGGTGGTTTTTGTTCCTGTTTGATCCATTTTATCTACTTAAATTTTTTCGAAATCTGTTATTATTATTAATGGATATAATTTTCGAAATAAACAGATAAATATAATGAATATTTAAATAGGAAACTTAATCCCATAATCCCTAAGATTTCGGATTTGAACCTTATCAATTAATAACTGCTTAAATTAAGGATTTTTGTGGCTTGAAGAACACATCTCGGATGAATCCGAAATCATCAAGGACTGATCATTACGGATGAACTTATGCTCGTCCATCACGGATCAATAACTGCTTGAACATTTCGGACTTAGCATCACGGATCATTTCGGACTAAGCATCACTATTTCGGATGAATCTCGGACTAAGCATCATCATCCGAAATCATCCGAAATGTATCCGAAATCATCCGAAATGAATCGACTTAGGCGTCTTGGACACATCTGAGATCATTCGAAATGGTCCATTTCGGATAGTCCGAAATGATTCGAAATCATCATCTCGGATGAATCCAAGACATTCATGATTCATCCGAAATCATGAGTGTTCATAAAATTTCAAGACTTATTCGAAATCCTGTTACTTTATTGAGCAATTAATGTGAACTAAATTTAGCTCGGGGCTCCGCCCCGAACCCCGTGCAGGGGGCACGCTGTTCCCCTGCAACCCCAGCGAACTCACCGCGGAGTTCGATCCGCCCTAACAGGTGGTTTGCTATTAAATGATTGGTTTTGTAAATACTTAGAAAATAAATAAGGATCAAATAATGTTTTACAAAACCAAAATGGCTTAACTTGAATGAGCTTCTGATGTATCACTTCTGGCCAAAGCTGATTTGATGCATCTACTTATCGTTCAAGTATTACGAAAGCTATGTTAAGTGTGCATCATAAACATGAATGTCTTAATATCTGGCCAAAGCTGATTTAATTCCTTCATAGATGGCATACTTAACAAGTGCATAACTAAAGTGATTGTCTCAATTTCTGGCCAAAGCTGATTTGTTACAACCACTTTGCACACATGCTTAAATGATTACACTTCTGGCCAAAGCTAATTTGTATTTCGTTTAAGTAGAACTTTAAATAAGTCTATTATTTTGATGTTAGTAATAGACATATCACAACCTCTTCACACAATGATCCTTATATTAATGATCCTTAATTAATTTTTATGATCATTTCGTCTGCCTTATTCTTAGTACCCATAATTTTGCTCACTATAATTTTCTTCTATAAGTCTATATCTCATCCACTCTAATTCCTAAATCTAATATGTTTTGCTTAAAGTTTCTATAAGAATTGGCTCTTAAATTAAATCCTTGATTATCTCTTAAGACACGATAATCCTATTGCTCTCTTCTGATAAAGCACTACAGAAGAAAAGTAGAGCATGATGATTAGGATAAATCGAACATGATGTCTCTTCTGATAATCAAGAATAAGTGTTGTCACTAAAAGGTTATTCCAGATTAAGTCTTTCCTAAGACTAATCTATAATTGTGGAATAATCACTAGAACTCCTAAGATGCATGCCTTCATTTAAAATTATAAACTATAAAGCTAAGTGGTATATGTGAATACATAATAATGTACAATACCATGACCCATAAAGTTAAGGGCTTACGCATGGAAATAAGTACATTTTTTCCGGTACATTACATACTAAGATTTTCACTTGTACAATTTTGATGCCTTATAATTCAACTATAACACTCAAAAGTACCAAAGTATAATGAGTGTGCTGACAAGCAACATATGTACAAAGAAATAAATGTTTGAAACTGGAAAATAAGATGTTATTCACCTTACAACCACTAATAGTTTAAAAGAGGATTGTTCTAAGGTCCATAGACAAATTACAAGTGCTAATTCCAACTTTAAGGTTCTTCAAGGAAAAATCTCACTGCATAATTATGTCATTAGACTAGGCATAAGCAACGAGACTATCCATTATTCCAAAGAACAGTTGGATAAGTTAATTAGGTAGTCACTTACTAATAATATTTAAGTCTGATAATTTTTAATATTCCAATTAACACATGATTAGTTGACTCTAGTTCCATACGTTTCCTTACCAGAACTCGACAAATAACTAACACGAGAGTTAGTGACAAAATTAAATGTTAAGACTATAGGAACCATAATAAGCAATCTTCTAACAACGCTTTTCGATACCTTATATATTCTGAAGATTAATCAGAATATAGTATCATAATTAAGCAATGTTATGAAGGTTGTGAGGTTTGCATAGTCAACATAAAGTCACACTTACCTTAAACTCTCATTTTATTTGTTCTAAATATCTGGATTGAAACATTACTAAGATAAAACTAGATGATACCTTACACTTTCACAACTTTTGTCATCATGTAAATGAGAATTTGACAAAAGGAGAATGAGACTTATAAATTTCATCCATTATAACCGAAATTCATGTGAAATCATGACATGGTTAATGAGGATGATTTTTTATCTAATCTCATTCTAAGTGATTTTAAATCATGACGTTATAGCCCTAAATATTACTTGGCTTAAGGAATAAGTATGGGTCCATCATAAGTCATTCATTGACATTCGTGGAACTTATTCCAAATGGAATATTCAGACATAATTCATTTATCATTTATAAGACTATCAACTTGTATCTAAATTTTGTCGCATATGGCTCATGGTCTTAGAAGAAATCTATTCATATATGTACTTACTAAGATTTCTATTAAATATGTCCCTTTGTTTTCTTATGACATCTGGACATTAAAGAAATCAAATAAAGTCTAACGTATATATGATAGGTTCCCACGTCACGTACCTCATTGAAACTTCTCTCGTAGCATTTCTAGAGATATTAAAGATCAGTGGGAGCATTAAGTGTCTTAATAATAACTTGCAATAGTTGCAAGAGGTGGGGGAGTGAAAATTTTACATTACCTAAATTTGCACCTCTTGTACAAGACACCGCTCCATCACGACATTGTTCTATCATAACTTGTCTCCTTAAAATCTAATGCTACTCTTACAAAAGTTTCATTGTTGCTTAATTGTGGGCACACTTAGATTTCTTACATAAACTAATATAATCCTCAACAAGAGAAATCACGACTAACGTCATTAACTTGTTTCTCTATTAGAATTTGTTGGACGTTAAATATTGACCCTAAGCATGCTGAGTTCCTAAAATTTTCTAAGGTCAGTGGGAGCAGTCAAAGTCCTTATCATGACTTGTAAGGAATACAAGAGGCGGGGGGGGGGGGGGGGAGAGTGTCATTAAATTTCACTCCGAATTTAACTCCGATTACACCTCTTGTACACCATACTGCACCAACTCTTATAAACTTAGAATGAAAATGATAGCAACCTAACCAAGAGCTAATCCATAAAACTGAAACTTCTAATGAACCCAATAATCAACTCAGGAGGTCATCTAGGTTTAAAAGCCTACTAACTTTGATGATTACATAACCTCCCTAACTGAAGTTGAAATGGATTTTGGAAATGTTTACTGATCCTATCTATTCAAATTAAGCCATTAGTGTCAATCAATCTTCTAAATGGAATAAAACGGTTTTCTAGTAAAACTGATTTTATGTGTTTGTATAACGTTTGGGATTTGATTGAATTACCTAAGAGTGTTCATAACTAAACCAAATCCTGATACAAACGTTAAGACACTAAGAAACATGATTGATTGTCAAATGTTATACTTAGGAAGAGATAAATTATCAAAGTTTTCTTTGAGGATCATCACTGTTCTAGTAGCTTATAATAGTTTAAGGCTACATTAGATGAACATTAAAAACAATTTTCCCTAACAAACTGGCTGACACATTTACATGTTCATATAACAACCTGAAAGTTCTAAACTGAAGGTTAAGGAACACTTTGTTTGTAAGTCAATAAAATCCATGTATGGGTTAATGCAAACATTATAATGTGATGAAATCTTAACGTAATTATTTTCATCAAGAATCAAGTGGATTAATATACCTACCTCAAGATGAGTGGGAGCAACTAAAATAAACTTGTCTATATATATGACATTCTTTTGACAAGTATATGTTACATAAGTCAAAGCATTGTTAACACAAACTTTGATATAATAAATCTCAGAGATATCTCTTACGTGATTGATATCATGACATACTGAGATAGACCCAATGGGATATTAGTTCTGTTCCATAAGTTTAACATTAAATGGGTCCTTACATATGTAACAATCAATACTGCTCTCCTTCAGAGGATAATATGGTAAATGAGATTATTTTTTACGCTTCATTAATTGGAAGCCTTATGTAAGTTTAAGTCTATACTCGTTTAGATATTACTCACATTGCAACACACTAGATATGTCTAGATTAATGTGAAGCATCTAATGGAGTATTACAATATCTTTAAAAGAAACGAGAAGCTATAATTTGAAGAAGAAGTGAGAATTAAAACCGGTTTATTACTCTAACTTTGAGATATTCAAAGATGACAAAATGTAATTTCGGGTATATCTTTATGTCAGCAGACAAAACCTATTTCATGGAGGAGTCATAATGCACTGATATTAATAACCTAAGTTATAACGACATAATATAGTCACTAAATGTTGTTGGAAATTTATCAGTGGACTCATAAGTTTATTAACTCCATATAATTAATGTTTTGAAGACTTAGTGTGATAAAGTCAGCTACCATAACTCCTTGAACAGTAACAGTTCAAGAGGTGCTGCATTAATTTTCGATACGCAATTAATTATTCGTTTATGAACGAATTGAGGAAACTAAGTTTTGTATCGAATACATTCATGATATGCTTAAGGATCCTATAACTGAAGGGCTATTACCCATAAGTCTTATTAAGAGAGCTCATAGACGGGTATTAATTAATGGCCGTGCGCAATTGCATATCGTACTATGAATGACTAAGTATTAGTTAATTTTTCCTCATCAGTTTGATTTTGTATGTCTCTAAGAATATGTCAAGTCGACATAACGGCATATAGACAAATAAAGTTACAAATCAAACAAAGGGCTTATGCGTATTTTGATCATAACGATTAAGTTTTAAATTAAGGCTATAGTATGATTAATGGGGGTCCTGAGTCGCATAATGATTCAACGGCTGTATTTCTCTGCTATAGTACTTGTTTAAGGCTAAAATGAGTGTTAACTCCTGATCAGGCTTATCTAATACTCATAGTAAATGATTACTCGGCTAAGTGGGAGAATGTAAGATTAAATATATTTATTTTATATTTAATCTAGTAGCCATTATAATCATTTACATTATATGGATCAAAATATATAACAATCCTATTAAATAATTAGTTGGTAATTGTTGATGGGCCTAATTACCCTTATTAACTAATTAGGGTTTCCTCCTGGTGCTTATATAAGGAGACTAATGTAGAGGTTTCAAGGTTAGACAATAAGATAACCTAATTACTCATAACATCAATCAACCTCCTCTCCATAGCCGATTACCCTTTATCGGTTCTCTCATCACCATCATTAGATTGCACCCTAAGGAGGAACCAGATCAAGCTGACAATCATGTCGAACACTAATGCTGCGACTACATCTGGATTCTCTGCTGGCCTGTACTGATGCAATCAAAGGTATGTTATTTATATGTTTTCCATTGTGTATAAACAGAACTGATCAACATCTTCCTGCTGAATACGTAGTTGATGATAACTAGAACGTAGATTGATCTTAGAAAAACACGTAGCGCCCTGCAATTGATCAAATAAATCGTCGATTCGGGGCAGGGGATAGCGATTCTTAATAGTAAGCTTGTTGAGTTCCCTATAGTCGATGCACATTCGTAACGATCCATCCTTCTTTTTTCACGAAAAATACAGGTGCGCCCCATGGCGATGTGCTAGGGCGTATGAAGCCTTTATTAAGGTCCAGCTCATTCGAACGGATGGGAATCACCCCATTCGATCAGATTCACTGTTCTTGAAGAAGTTTCATGTCTGACCCATTAATCGGTCATCTCTCCGGTGGAAATTCGTTTTCAAGCCGACCCTAGACTAAGGTACGAGTCTAAGGTCAGTTCGAGTCCAGATTCCATCGGTTTTGAGTAGAAGTTGAAGAAAAATTGAAGAAAGGTTTGAAAACAGTTGAATGATGTTGAAATCTTGTTGAGATTTCAGTTAAAATTGTGGAATCCTTTAGATCTGAACCAATCTTGATGAGATGATGTCACACTACCGTTTGCATATGCAACTGAGTGAGAACCACCTTCAAGGAGTCCGAATCAGGCGATTTCAAGAAGAAAATGTATGATTTTGATGGAGAAGATGATGTAGAAGTGTGTAGTGATGATGATTGTACAAGATTTGAAGAGAAAAGCTTACCAAAAAGCCTTGAATCTTGATCAAAAGTGACTGAGAGCGTTTGGTGTGTGTGTGTGGTCGGATGGAGACGTCAAATCAGTGAAAGGGCCTGTACAGGCAGTATTTATAGGGTGAGAGGAGAGTTAAGGCGGTGGAAGATGCGAGGTATAGCGGTCAGATGGCCATCCGAGCGGATGTCCATTCGATCGGGTGGTCATTCGATCAGCCGAGTTGTGCGAGTTAGTTTTCCAACTTTCGTTTCATGTGTTAAGTGTTGCGTTGAGTTTAAGAGAGTTGCGAGTAAGCGTTGAGCGTATAAGCGTTGCGTTAAGATAACCACATTACATAAAACAAGTAATCACACAAATAACACACATAATAACTAAGATGCGTAAAAGTAAATCCGCGTTTCGAGTTTGCATTGCGTTTGCGTTTAGTTTAACCAAGCGATAAAATGCGTTTAAATAGTAAGCGTTATAAATAGCGTTTAGTTGCGATAACTGCGTTTTGAATAAGCGTTGTAATCATGCGTTTGATAATGCGTTTAGTATGCGTAAATATATAGTTTAAACCCATTGCGATAATCGGAATCTCGAGAGTACAAGCAATTAAGCAAGAAATGACAGATAGAAGTAATGACCCGGAAAGTCGGGTTGTTACAACTGGCTCTAAGCGTGCCTTATCTTCTTGGTCCAGTTGGTTGTAACATTGCTCGTATATGATGTCCGCGGTGCTTCCTGGGTCTATGAAAATGTAATCAGTCTGGTAGTGGCCAAACACACCAGAAATGACAATGGGTCTTCTCTCCCTTGGACCGCCTCGTACTACTGGGAAGCCAACTTGCCTCTCGCGCCAGGAGTCATCCTGGGTGCGCTTGTTGTAATATTTCATGGGTCTTCTCTGACCCCCTTGAATCATGTGTGTTTTCAGCTTTCGAAGTTTCTTGTTATCTGGACCCTCTTCTCTTCTCTTCTCTGGATCTGACGATTGTCTCTTTTTTCCCCTTTTGATGAAATGAGTGAGCTTGC
>JARYGA010017964.1:0-44390 GCA_030545235.1 Helianthus tuberosus
GTGCTTTAATGACTGTACATGATCTAGTTACCAGACAAATAAATTTCTGAATTCCATGCAAGTGAATTCATGCACATTTTGTGCTACAAAATATAGCTTTATGCATAAACGAGAGCGTTGCGTCAGAAATATTAGTAAACTCACCGGTAAGACACATCGTGTCAACAGAACTGCAGAAAGCAGCCAGACATTAGAATTGAGGCCTAGGTGTAGGTCCGACGACAAAAATGCATTAAAACCCAAGAGTACATACAAGGGTTTATTATATATGCAATACGAAAGCAAAAATAAGCACTAAAAAGCACCTGAAACGCACTTTAAGTGCAGAATTTTATATAATTCAGCTCTAATAAGCTTTTAGACATATGAATATTTTGCAGAAATGTCGTTTTATTATCCAGAATACTTCCCCAAGCGTTGGGAATTAAAAGGGATACAAAAAGGTACTTAAAGGGTACTAAAAAGTGTAATTTAGCACTTTAACGAATCGGTATCTAACCGAACAACCGAATATTACCCGGAACACCAAAATAATGCTAGAAGCATTATTTTTATTATTCTGAGCTAGTTAGGGTCCCCGAGCACCCTAACACTCACCAAAATATCTTGAAACTAACATAACTAACTATATGCTTGGAATTGAACATCAAACTAACTAGATGGTTAAAAATTACAACTAGACCCCCTCCCCCTCATGCCATAATCGGCCCACATGGCCTAATTAAGTGAATCTTCACTTGATTTCCCTAAGATATGCCTAGATTTGGCCTTGTACTTAGGAGACACCATACACATTGGGCAAAAGACTTGAAATGGTTATAAGTGTTAGATGGAGGTTCATGATCTTGCATCTCTCACACACAAACACACACTAATCTCTTCTCTTCTCCTCCCCTCATCCACGGCCGAAGACTCCCCACCATCCCACCATTATCATTCATCCATTCCACCCATTTCCAAGCACATTCAAGAGTGATAGAAGGTGTTTCATGAAGTTTGTTGCACTCGGAACTTGAAGAACCTCAACCGTTTGCTTTTATCCACTTCATTTGCCCTCTTGAACTTCCCTAGCCTTGAGCTAGTAGTAAGTGTTCTAAAACACCTTCTTGATCTTGTCTAGAGTGGTTAATAAGAGATTTGTCGGTTGAAAATCATGAACATACTAAATCACCAACTAAAAGTCTACTAAAGTGATGAATATGATGGTTAATAGATGGATAATTGTGTAAAACTTGTTAAACTTGTTTTGTGATGATTATTTTGTGTTGTTTAATGCTAGTAGTAGTTCGGATCGTCATCTAACCCGGCTAGGTTATGTTCTTAGAACATGAGCTAGTGTATGTTAAAGTATAAAAAGGACTAGATGATGAACACTACTACTATTAAACATGAACTTGTGTAAAAACAATTTATCTTATGAAATGGAGTTCTAAACTAGTAGATCTAACGATCTACAAGTGGTATTTTCGAAAGACCAACTGTAAGACAAAACCATGTTTTAAAACCGGATCTTTCATGAAGTAGAAGTGTTTTTATGAACAAACAAGTGTGTGGACACTTGTGTAACAAAAGTTTTAACAAAGAAATAATTTTCGTAAAAACCGACTAGAAGTTGTGAAACTTCATATTCTTTAAAAATAAAGTTTTTAAGAAATTAAACTTATTTTTAAAGATAACAAGGCTTACTAAATGTGCTAGTAAATTACTACACATTTTTGTAAATATTCAAGTTCATGAAATGGAGAAACTAGTGATTGTTGTTGATGATTATTGTTGATAATTGTTGTTGATGATTGTTGACGATTTAAAAGAAAATAAACACATGTTTTGAAAACATGGGAAACCTCCATTTTTAGGGGAAACTCTGTCAAATTTTTTATAAATTTTGACACTTAGAAAAATATAAGTTTTTGGGAAACTTACTCCCTAAAAATGTATTTAAAGTATTACCAAGGTTTCCCTAATTTTTGGTGATAAGAAATGAGGATTTCTTCAAGAATAAAAATGGATATAAGTATGTATATTTTTGAGAGAAAAATATATATTATTTTATCACCAACTTTTGTGCTAGGTGTATATAGTATGTGTTATACGTGCTAGTGTATTAAGACTTAAAAATACACTAAATACTCATGAGGAGTATAAACATAAAAATACACACACAACATACAAGATACATAATTCGGGTGCAAAGTGCAAAACATGAGATACTTATATTAATTTTTGAGAAAATAATATAAGTAAAACACTTAGTTAAAAATATAGAATATTTTTAACACAAGAATATATACAAAAGAGAGTGACTGTACTTGTGCGACGCAAGTCTAGTGACTAACGTTAAGAAAACGCGTATAGGTTACGACGTTAATTAAGCAAATCCGGTGAAGTTTACGACGCACAGGAACGCAAAGTTGTGAGTTCATGCTCCCCCTCTTCTCTAACTGTTTTTGGTTTTATAACTCTCGGGGGTGAAATACATGTTACAAATATTATAATTTTTACAAGGGGTAAAAATACAAGAAGCACTCTTGGTGAGAACGAGAACCGAGTGCAATATGATTTGAGAATACGAGAAGCACTCGTGGTGAGTGCAATATGATGAGCTTTAAGAAAAGCCTAGAAAATACTAGATCATGTGAGCTTAAACTAGATATTGAGATGCCATTAATACTTAATTAGGGACGAGGGTTAGATCTAACGGGTACGGCCGAGCCCCACTCATGGTCCTTATGTGACCACTTGAGTGCTTCGGTGTCCCAGTCGAGGGAAATCGACGCAGTCGAGGTTAATCGACACAGTCGAGGGTAATCGACACAGTCAAGGGAAATTGACACAGTCGAGGTTAATCGACACAGTCGAGGGAAATCGACATAGTTAGAGGGAGAATATACTAATGCTCCGGATGTCCTCACATGCCTTAAGGGAGAAAATACTAATGCTCCCTATGTCCTCACATGCCTTAAGGGAGAAAATACTAATGCTCCCTATGTCCTCACATGCCTTGAGGGAGAAAATACTAATGCTCCCTATGTCCTCACATGCCTTGAAGGAGAATATACTAATGCTCCGTATGTCCTCACGTGCCTTAATAAACAATCATTTAAAACGTGGGGTACACAAGAAAACTTGAATGATACTTGAGTACGTGGGGTACTCAAGAAAACGGGAATTATACTTGAGTACGTGGGGTACTCAAGAAAGGCTTGAATTATACATGACACATACTATGTTTTCATACAAAGTATAAAAACGTGAAATACAAAGACGCATGAACTCGCTCAACTTTATGTTGATGTTTTCCAAAATTACATGTATTTCAGGTGACAGGATGGATCTTGGGCGCAAGTGTCGTAACTAGAAGTAGACTACAAGTTTAGATGTCATCCACTTTTGTTGAATTGTAACCTTGTCAAAGGTCGTGTTTTGAAAACTTAAATAACAAGTGTTTGTAATACTCAAATTTTCATGAATGGATGAACATCGTTTTGATCATGTAGTTGTTTATTACGATTGAATGCAATGATAACAAGCTAGTCACACATCATACGCTTTCGCAAAAGACAGGGTGTGACAGTTTTGTCTAGTAAGTTAATGTTGTCGTCCTTCCTATGGAGGAGCGGAGGTACGAAATCTACCCAAGGAGATTACGCAAGTTCAATGTTGTCGTCCTTCCTATGGAGGAGCGAAGGTACATATTCTACCCAAGGAGAATATGCAGGTTCTATTTAGTCTCTTTACCCATTCCCTAACCACCGGGAATCCCATGCCTTGTAGAAAGTGTGAACTCACCTTGATTTGCTCAGCAGATAAACAAAATGGTCACTCGAGCTCTATGGGGTCAACCACGTCCTAACATGGTTACCATACAAGTCAGGTCTAGGTTCAAGCAGTGCACATAAGTTTACACAGAACTAACAAGTCAAGAACACGTACTGATCATGGCATACACATTGAACATGATAAACAATTCAGTTAAACACATAAAGTCCAAACTTGTGCGATCAGGATGTATTGGGCCGAAGTAACAGCGTAAGCCCAATAGCATCTTGTGCGATTGGGTAGTTGAAACCCAACGACTACCCGGCCCAACATGTTGTGCGTTCAGCACGGCCTTGTGCGATCCACAACATGTTGTGCGATCCAACATAAACCCGGCCCAATATCATAAGTGACCTACCACGTATACGGCCCAAACAAACAGCAAACTTGGTCTTGTACGATCCGTTTAACCTTGTGCGACTAGGAACATCTTGTGCGACTGGGTTCCAGGCTTTAAGGCCCAACCTACACAGTAGAGCCCAAACAGTGTGTGTGTGGCCCAAGCCTTGTGCGATCATGCATAATTAAGCAGTACCCTGTGCTTTATGTGGTTATACCAAAACTTGTACGATTTGGAGCTTGTGCGATCAGATCAGATCTTGTGCGATCTGATCTTGTGCGACCGACAGGCTTGTGCGATTAGTTATCTAATTCCCTAAAATCATGCAACCGATTTAAATTATCCTAACAGTTTCCTATTTCTCATCCTTTCAATCAATTCAACAATAATAATTTCCAAACATGTAATGGTCGATCAAACAGGGGTTTTATCATCGAATCCTTATGAACCCTAATGAGATTCAAAACATAAACAACAATCATACTCATTTACATCCATTAGCAAGGCTCATGTTATTGATTTCTAGCATGCATCCTAACAGGTCTATCACAACCTGATTCATCCGAATACGAACACATCACATGTAACACCTCGAAAATTCACGTCCTATAATGTGTTGACACGTGTCATAAAGTCTGAACGTGTGAAGGAAATGTTATAGAAGGACTAAAGTTGACAAACATGGAAAGTATGAGAGATTACGTATTCTAAGTGTCAACCGTGAATAAATATAATGTACATTAACCCTACACGATGCTCATACCTTCAAACGAATAAATCATGGATCATACGAAGCTAAAGGTGAGAGATTACAAACTACAGGGGTTAAATGTGTCAACATGTTTAAAGATATACCTCTGAGTGACCTTTTGACAAACCCGAAGCTTTGTAAATGTTAATTATGCTCACTAGAATGCACGGTTCAAATTTCATAAAGTTTCGTTAACGTATGAGAAAGTTATGATCGAATTCGTGTGCGAGGGGTTAAAGCGTCAACGTTGAAAATTAGGCCTTTTCGGGTAACAATAAAGTTACCCGGGGACTTAACGAAGTGGGTATATATCTTGAGGCCCTTATAGATCAATATTGAGGGTCCATATCGCAATAAACAAGTGTCTGTACGAAGTTTGAAGAGCCAGGGACCTAAACTGCAATAAACAAAAGTATGTTGGATGATCATAGAGGCTCGCGTAGCGCGAGCTTATAAGCTCAGGCAGTCGCGCTACGCGACTGCCATATCTGGACAGAATGTTATCTTCCTTGATTCTTTGTCTGCACATTGAACTTGGATGCAACTTTGATCGATCATTCATCACCCCTTGGCACCCCTAAACTACTCTAGAACACTAGGGACATGTGTTTATCATTTGTGGTGGATCATAGACATACTTGTCAACAAATTATGGTGATTGAAGGCACTATATAAGACCCACTAACTTGCAAACATTCACCATTCATCTTCTGAGCAATTGTGAAGCACAAGAGCTGATCCCAAGTCTTTCTAATCATCCCTAGTCGACCATTAATCACCTTGTAAGTTGCCTAACCCTTCTAAATTCAGTTTTGCTTTAAAATTAGCTTAAAAGTCAATATATCGTACTTAACGATTGACTTCGTGATTAAGTATCGATAGCTCAGTCGTATCTCAAATTAAAAGTACCGTTAGATAGGTAATTATGTGGGTATTAAACCCTTATAAGGGCACGTACCGAATCCAGACCTAACTAGGTCATTTGTCGGGTCAAACGTTGACCGAAAAAGTCAACAGAAATGAAAAACATGATTTAATGCATGAAATGCAATCCGAGAGACGTGTAACCTATTTTAACCTTAATATAACATGGTAATAAGTATAAAAACTTGTCTACGCTTGCCCGACTCGACAAATTTCTGTTTAAACCCGGTTCGGAACCGAAAGGCGCAAAACCTTGACTTTTGCTTTGACTTCGGTTCTGACCCATTTTAGTTTGATTAGAAGATGCCTTAGTGCTTCATTAGAGTAGGGTTGCATGATAGTATAAGTCTCCGTACTTGTTTCGTTGATTATCCGATTCGTTCGCGCGGTTCCGTTAAATGCTTAAAATGGACCGTAATGCCCTTATGACCATGCAACGAGAATTTTGAAAATGTGGAAGTACAATAATCTTAGTTACTGATTATTAAACATGTACGTAAATTTTCACGTCAATCGGAGGTCTAGATTAGGAGATATGCGCATTAGCGTATGTAATAAACTTTTATTAATTAAACGGCGCGATTAGCGCATAGCCTATCTAAACCCGATTTTCGGTACCAAAACTTTTACCCACTAATGTTAAATAATATTTTGGGATATTTGAAGATTTTTAATTATTTTTAAACTGATCTTAAGCTAGGCTTATCGCCTTAATTCGGTTAATACCGAATTTACCCTTTTCGGTCATAAAATGATTTCTACAAGGAATTTTGATGCGAGTCCAATTGCTACTGATTTTAAATAATAAATGTAATGTTTTGAGCCTGTTTAACTAATCAGAAAACCCAAAATCGTATTTTGATTGTACGTCGCTTAAAACGGGTTTATACGCGTATTATACGCATAGTTTAGGCTTAAAACCATTTTGACACATAAGGATTATTACCAACTAATATAATCTGTTAAAAATAAGTTGTTTACTGATTACTTCAGTCCCGAACATCGGGGTTACGTTAAATCCCTTTTATAATCTCTAAAATGACCAAAATACCCCTACGGGGCATAATTAATGATTAATCTCGTTTTGGGCATTATGGAAGATATCATAATGATATCACAACATATTTAAAGCATATTAACTTAGGAAACCTGTTCGCGACCCTTATGGTTACCCGTTACGCCTCTGGCGCGTTCGGTTCGGTTTATGTAACTAGTTTGCATAAATTAGCCGAAACGGGTCAAACCTTATCCTTTTTATCTCAAAATCCAGAATGTGTTTAGTTTACCCATATTATACAAGTCTTCGAACTTGTCGGGTCTAAATCCCATTCTATTCCGGTCTTCGCTTAATCATGCGTTTGAACCGTAAACCTTCCTTAAAACTAACCGGTCTAAGTTACGACTTAAATAAGACCCGTTAGGAATCTAATAGGTTAATAAAACCTTCGTTCCAGATTGAGAGCCTCAGTAGAAGTACTCGTGCTTGCTGATTAGAATATACGGCTGAGTATAAATTGCATTGCTAGCTCAGGTAAATACTTTTAACTTATTTTCCCTTATACGGGCTTGGGATACGGTATTATAAAAATACCGCTTGGTCGGGTGTAGAAACCTTTTAATCGGAGATGATTAAATTGCATAATCCCGTTTTAATCTGTATTGATTGATAACAAATAACATTGGGGGTTAATGACCGTGTCCTGGATATCCTTGGCTCATTTTAAAAAGTGAATGGCCACGACGTAAGCACAAGGTGTAGACATAACACCTCCTGTTGCATATGTATAACGTATACTCACTCGTAAGGGTATCTTCTTGTGAGATTATATTTGTGGTGTGTCGATTAATCTTGTCCGGCTTGTATTATATTATAATCACCGGCCCTAAATGTTGGACAACCATGTAAATCGGATACAAGATTTTTATTAATAGAATTGTCCCAAGTATAAAAGATTAATTTTGCCTCTGTGCATTTTAATCAATGTGTCAAGATATTTTGTGCCGTTTGCACTCGAATCACTTTTCAAACTCTTTTTCCAAAATGAGTCAGTTAATTGTATTTACCAGTGTAAACTGACGTATTTTCCAAAAAGGTTAAGTGACAGGTACTATGCGTAATTGGCTGGGAGCTCAGGGCGTCACTAGGGAATCTTGCAAGTTCTAGATGCCTAAAGTCTGTTGAACAGTTTTTCTTTTATTGATCCACCTGTGGATCCTTTACCTTCCGTTGTAATACTTTGACATTACTTATATTCGGAATGTAATATATTTATCTTTTGCTTCCGCTGTGCATTATTATATTGTGTTGTTTGACCATGATGTTGCCAACCACGTCACGATACTCCCCCACCGGGCCCACCGGTGACACGTGGAAAATTTGGGGTGTGACATCACAGTCGATAATCATACATCCGGTTCTTGATTTTTATCTTTAACTTTAACATCACAAAGATCTAATCATACTACACATGTGACCCGATTACATGAACACCAAAACTCAACAACTTACCACATAATCAATCACAAGATATCACTGAATCATCATGTAATACATATAGATCACAACATCAACTACATACAACCAATAATCACAAACACTAACCGGTTGAGTGAAGAATATGATTGATCCGAATCACAAAAGATTCGAGAGAAAGGAGTTGTGTTTGTCGTCGGCTTCAAGAGAAAAGGAAGAGAGAGTAGGGTTTGTGTGTTTAGAGTGTTTAACAAATAATGAGGAGTATACCCCCTCCTCATGAGGTTATGCGCATCAATGGAATGGGCCGAACCCACACATGGGTAGCCCTTTTGGGTTTCGAGTACACTATATGTAGGCCGAGAAGGGTGTGAAGCAAAAAGCCAAAGGCTTGTGCGATCGGGTTGGAGTTGTGCGATTACATTATATACAAACATCACACACATTCACATAACATGTAACACTTATCTCCTAAACATTCATTAAACCAACATATCAAATAATCACACAAAGTTCACATACATTACACTTAAACACAAAGATAGGTTCTGAAATACGAGTTGTCACATTATCCCCAAGTTGAAAGAAATTTCGTCCCGAAATTTAGCACGTACTCCCTGAGGAAGCTAGTTAAGTTGCATGGTTTTCCTGGTTTTCCTGGGGTGTCACATCCTTCCCCCGTTGGTTTGGAATTTCGTCCCGAAATTCCGCAGTAGCTTCAGCCTCAGTAGTGGTTTCGTTGTTCTCGAACAATTGGGGATACTTGTGTTTTATCTGGTCTTCTCATTCCCAGGTAAACTCTGGGCCACGACGGGAGTTCCAACGAACTCGAACAAGAGGAATTCTGGTACGCTTGAGAATCTTCACATCTCGGTCAGTAATCTCTACTGGTTCCTCAACGAATCGCAACTGATCGTCGATTGTGAGCTCCTTCAAAGGAACTATGAGGGTCTCATCTGACAGACACTTCTTCAGATTTGACACGTGAAAGACGTTGTGAACTCCACTGAGTTCTGTGGGTAGGTTCAGTTTGTAGGCTACTTTGCCTATTTTCTCAATAATGTTGAAAGGTCCAACGTATCGTGGATCAGCTTGCCTCGTTTACCAAAATGAACTACACCTTTCCAAGGTGAGACTTTGAGTAGCACTCGATCCCCAACCTGGAACTCGAGTGGTTTCCTGCGCTTATCAGCGTAGCTTTTCTGACGGTCACGAGCTGCCGCCATTCGTTGTCATATTTGAGCAATCCTTTCTGTTGTGTCTACCATGAGTTCTGGGCCAGTGATCTGGCTATCACCAACTTCTACCCAACAAAGGGGTGATCGGCATTTACGCCCGTACAATGCCTCAAACGGAGCGGCCTGGATACTGGTGTGGTAACTGTTATTATACGAGAACTCCACTAACGGGAGATGTTTTTCCCAGCCATTGCCAAAATCGATTACACATGCCCTAAGCATGTCTTCAAGGGTTTGGATGGCGCGTTCAGACTGCCCATCAGTTTGCGGGTGATATGCCGTGCTCATATCCAAGCGTGAGCCAAAAGACTTGTGCATTGCTTGCCACAATTCAGAGGTAAAACGCGCATCACGATCAGATATGATAGAGGTTGGCACCCCGTGCCTCGAAACCACTTCCTTTAAATATACGTCTGCTAAAGTAGAGAACTTGTCTGTTTCTTTGATAGCCAGGAAGTGTGCAGACTTAGTCAATCGATCCACTATCACCCAAATAGTGTCATTTTCACGCTGAGACCTAGGCAGACCAGTAACGAAATCCATGGAGATTTGCTCCCATTTCCATTTTGGGATCTCTGGTTGTTGAAGTAGGCCTGATGGTTTCTGGTATTCGACTTTGACTCTTGCACAAGTCAAACATTTACTAACATAGGTTGTTATATGGGCTTTCATACTAGGCCACCAATACGTGGTCTTTAAATCATGGTACATCTTATCCGAACCAGGATGTACTGAGTAACGAGATTTATGTGCTTCATCCATCACAAGCTCGCGTAAGTTTCCATATAGTGGGACCCAAATGCGTCTTGTTACGTAGTATGCGCCGTCTTCCTTTTGTTCCAACCGCTTCCTCGATCCTCGCAGGGACTCGGCCCTGATATTTTCCGCTTTCAATGCTTCAGCCTGAGCATCTCGTATCTGAGCAGGAAGGCTAGATTGGATGGTAAGTTGTAACGCGCGCACTCGTTTAGGTATAGAATCCTTTCGACTGAGGGCGTCGGCCACCACATTGGCTTTACCCGGATGGTACTTAATCGCGCATTCGTAATCATTCAAGAGCTCGACCCATCGACGTTGTCGCATGTTTAATTCCTTTTGCTTGAAGATATGCTCGAGACTCCTGTGATCGGTATAAATGGTGCACTTGGTACCGTACAGGTAATGTCTCCATATCTTAAGTGCGAAAACAACAGCTCCCAGCTCCAAATCATGCGTAGTGTAGTTCCTTTCGTGAACCTTAAGTTGACGTGATGCGTAAGCAATGACCTTATCACGTTGCATCAACACGCAACCAAGTCCTTGAATGGACGCGTCGCAATAGACCACAAAATCGTCTGTGCCCTCAGGCAATGAGAGGATCGGTGCGCTACAAAGCCTATCTTTCAAGTGCTGAAATGCAGATTCCTGTGCATCACCCCAACGATAGGTGACACCCTTCTGAGTTAGAGAAGTGAGAGGTTGCGCAATCTTGGAGAAATCTTTGATGAACCTTCTGTAGTAACCCGCCAAACCCAAGAATTGGCGGATTTCTGTTGGTGTACGAGGTGCAGGCCAGTTCTTGATCGAATCTACCTTGGATGGATCAACATGAATCCCATCCTTGTTTACCACATGGCCTAGAAAGTGGACTTCACGAAGCCAGAAGGCGCATTTCGAAAACTTTGCATACAGCTGTTCTGTTCGAAGAAGTTCCAAAATACGCTTCAGATGTTGCTCGTGTTCCTCCTGACTCTTAGAATAGATTAGAATGTCGTCTATGAACACAATAATGTACTTGTCCAGATAAGGTTTGCACACTCTGTTCATAAGGTCCATGAAGACCGCTGGTGCGTTCGTCAATCCAAAAGGCATAACCAGGAACTCGTAATGCCCATAACGAGTCCTGGACGCTGTCTTAGAGATATCCTCGTCTCGGACTCTCAGTTGTGGTAGCCTGACCTTAAGTCAATCTTCGAGTAGTAGCTCGACCCTTGCAGCTGGTCGAACAGGTCATCAATGCGTGGAAGAGGATAACGATTCTTCACGGTCACCTTGTTGAGTTCGCGATAGTCAATACACATACGGAAGGTACCATCCTTCTTCTTCACAAACAACACTGGAGCTCCCCAGGGCGAAGAGCTAGGACGTATGAAACCCTTATCCAAGAGTTCTTGTAGTTGCGTAGACAGTTCTTCAAGTTCTGATGGAGCTAAACGATAAGGTGCTCGAGCTATGGGCGCTGCTCCAGGTGTTAGCTCGATTTGAAACTCGACCTAGCGATGAGGCGGAAGACCAGGTAGTTCCTCAGGAAATACCTCAGGATAGTCGCGTACAACAGGAATATCTTCTATCTTCTTCTCTTTCGTCGAAGACGAGGGATGCGGACGATCTTCTCTTTGCAAAGAATCTCCGCTCGATGTTGAGATAACCAATCCATACCAATGACGATGTCGAAACTACCCAGAACGATGGGGACAAGATCGATAGAGAAAGTCTGACCAGCAAGAACGATATTACAGCCCTTAACTATGTGTGTGGCTTCAAGACTTTTACCATTCGCTAGTTCTACAATGTGCTTGGTGTTTAAAAGTGTCGGGGTACGCTTAAGCATCTGACTTACTTTTAAAGACACATAACTAGTATCAGCACCCGAATCAAATAAAACAGAAACATAGAAATCATCCAGTAGGAACTTACCCGTAACAACGTTGGGATCGTTCTTCGCTTCACCCTGACCAATCACGAAAACACGTCCCCTAGCACCATTGCCTTCATTGTTACCCCATTGTTTCTATTCCCTTGATTGTTGTTGTTCTGATTCTGGTTAAGTTGGGGACAGTTCCTCTTGAGGTGGCCTTCAGCACCACACTGAAAGCATCCCCTATTACCCTACTGTTGCTGCTGCTGCTGGTTCTGTGGAGCCTGTTGTTGCTGCTGACGATTTTGATTTGCAGGATATGGGCTCCTGCATTCCTTTGCTGCGTGACCAAACTTGTTACATCGATGGCAGCGACCTTTGTTGCACCGCCCACTGTGGTGCAGGTTACATCGATTGCACTTAGGGTGATTTCCCTTATACCCACTTTGACTTTGATTCGGACTGTTTGCGAATTGCTGACCAGGACTCCTGAAGTAGTCAGTCTTTCGCTGCTGGGACTGGGTCTGAACAGAAGTAGAACCTTTGCTCGAGGTTCCATCCCACTTGCGCTTGTTGTCCCTAGGAGCCTCTGAAGTAGCTGTAGCACTGATACGTTTTGTCTAGCAAGTTAATGTTGTCGTCCTTCCTATGGAGGAGTGGAGGTACGAAATCTACCCAAGGAGATTACGCAAGTTCAATGTTGTCGTCCTTCCTATGGAGGAGCGAAGGTACATATTCTACCCAAGGAGAATATGCAGGTTCTATTTAGTCTCTTTACCCATTCCCTAACCACCGGGAATCCCATGCCTTGTAGAAAGTGTGAACTCACCTTGATTTGCTCGGCAGATAAACAAAATGGTCACTCGAGCTCTATGGGGTCAACCACGTCCTAACATGGTTACCATACAAGTCAGGTCTAGGTTCAAGTAGTGCACATAAGTTTACACAGAACTAACAAGTCAAGAACACGTACTGATCATGGCATACACATTGAACATGATAAACAATTCAGTTAAACACATAAAGTCCAAACTTGTGCGATCAGGATGTATTGGGCCGAAGTAACAGCGTAAGCCCAATAGCATCTTGTGCGATTGGGTAGTTGAAACCCAACGACTACCCGGCCCAACATGTTGTGCGTTCAGCACGGCCTTGTGCGATCCACAACATGTTGTGCGATCCAACATAAACCCGGCCCAATATCATAAGTGACCTACCACGTATACGGCCCAAACAAACAGCAAACTTGGTCTTGTACGATCCGTTTAACCTTGTGCGACTAGGAACATCTTGTGCGACTGGGTTCCAGGCTTTAAGGCCCAACCTACACAATAGAGCCCAAACAGTGTGTGTGTGGCCCAAGCCTTGTGCGATCGGCACTGTCTTGTGCGATCCACAAGGTCTTGTGCGATCTTGCATAATTAAGCAGTACCCTGTGCTTTATGTGGTTATACCAAATCTTGTACGATTTGGAGCTTGTGCGATCAGATCAGATCTTGTGCGACCGACAGGATTGTGCGATTAGTTATCTAATTCCCTAAAATCATGCAACCGATTTAAATTATCCTAACAGTTTCCTGTTTCTCATCCTTTCAATCAATTCAGCAATAATAATTTCCAAACATGTAATGGTCGATCAAACAGGGGTTTTATCATCGAATCCCTATGAACCCTAATGAGATTCAAAACATAAACAACAATCATACTCATTTACATCCATTAGCACGGCTCATGTTATTGATTTCTAGCATGCATCCTAACAGGTCTATCACAACCTGATTCATCCGAATACGAACACATCACAGCCGATAATCATACATCCGGTTCTTGATTTTTATCTTTAACTTTAACATCACAAAGATCTAATCATACTACACATGTGACCCGATTACATGAACACCAAAACTCAACAACTTACCACATAATCAATCACAAGATATCACTGAATCATCATGTAATACATATAGATCACAACATCAACTACATACAACCAATAATCACAAACACTAACCGGTTGAGAGAAGAATAGGATTGATCCGAATCACAAAAGCTTCGAGAGAAAGGAGTTGTGTTTGTCGTCGGCTTCAAGAGAGAAGGAAGAGAGAGTAGGGTTTGTGTGTTTAGAGTGTTTAACAAATAATGAGGAGTATACCCCCTCCTCATGAGGTTATGCGCATCAATGGAATGGGACGAACCCACACAAGGGTAGCCCTTTTGGGTTTCGAGTACACTATATGTAGGCCGAGAAGGGTGTGAAGCAAAAAGCCCAAAGGCTTGTGAGATCGGGTTGGAGTTGTGCGATTACATTATATACAAACATCACACACATTCACATAACATGTAACACTTATCTCATAAACATTCATTAAACCAACATATCAAATAATCACACAAAGTTCACATACGTTACACTTAAACACAAAGATAGGTTCTGAAATACGAGTTGTCACATTATCCCCAAGTTGAAAGAAATTTCGTCCCGAAATTTAGCACGTACTCACTGAGGAAGCTAGTTAAGTTGCATGGTTTTCCTGGGGTGTCACATACAATGTCGTCTTGGGTGGGGATACCCGATGTTATCGTTGATTCAACCAATGGTGACGTTAAGAGAACGGCAAATGATAAGATCGAAATATTGTTCATAGCATTGATGCATCATGTTACATCAACTTATTAAACACCTTTAAACACTTCTACTCTTTATAGACAAATCATTGTTGCATATTTATTCATATGATTATATATCTAAATGTTTAATGGGTCCTGCATTTGAAATAACGATTATGTTTGCTTTTATTTTTCTATGGAAATGGAAATTGAAGGATGTATGTGTGTGAACCACTTTTGTCTATCTTTGTACATCATTGTTTTCAGTTTTCTAAATTAATTATGGTGGCTCGATTTTGAAAACAAAATACTATAGTTTAAATTGTTATTCTGGTTTTTTTAATAGGAATACTGAATTTTAATAATCGAAACTATTGCCCGTTGGCCGGCAACAGTCCTAACTTCAAAAATTCTCACTGACGGTCCTATCTTTTCACATATTGGCCTTCAATGGACTCTGACTAACAGAACCCTAACGTCGTTAGTCTTCGGTCGCTTAAAAACATTTTTGGTCGGAAAAAGGTCCATAAAGGTCTGATCTATGGTTACAAAAAGGTTTGGGACGAAAACTTTGAGTTTTCCGGCTAAAAAGTTGAGTTTTCCGGCCAAAAAGTAGTTTTCCGGCGAAAAAGGAGTTTTTCCGGCGACCTTAATAATTGGGCCTTTTTACTAGAAAAGGTTCCAAAAGGTGCATTATAAGGTTACAAAGATGATTGAGACGAAAAAATTGAGTTTTCCGGTCAAAAAAAAGTTTTCTGGCCAAAAACGTTTTTCCGGCGACCGGAAACTAACGGCATTAGGGTTCTTTTAGTCAGGGTCCATTAAAGGCCAATATGTGAAAAGTTGGGACCGTTAGTGGAAATTTTTGAAGTTGGTACCGTTGCCGACCAACGGACAATAGTTTGGATTATAAAATCCATTATTCCTTCTTTATAAGAACTATATTTATTACTTTCTACCCCGTAAAAGAAAGTAATGGATTCTTTGTGACATGTAGAACTACAAATGTTTATATTAGGAGGAATAAAGGGTAAATTACACTTTTCGTCCTTTATGTTTGTATTGGATTGCAATGGATACCCTTTAACTTTAATAATTACAGTCACAGTCCTTTTTTTGTTAAAACCGTTACACTTTAGGTCCTTTGACACTAACCTGGTTAAAATTTTCAGTTAAGTCCTATCACATAAGGGTAGTTTAGTCTTTTTACCAGTTTAAATAAAAATAGTGTAATAAAAAACTAATATATATATATATAGGGTTTGGCTCTATAGGAAACCCCATCTTTTTTAGAAAACTATGCAAACCCATTGTCATCCATTGATTAACAACCATCCAACTTGATCAATGGCTCTCATCATTTTGGAAAGAATTATAATTAAAAGAAATAGTATAATACACATTTGAAAGTCTGGGAGGGCATTTTCGGTAGAACAAAACCCACTTTTTGGCATTGAAAATGACAAAACCCACTTGTGTCATAATCTCTCTCCTCTTTCTTCTAGTCAAATCTTTCAATAAACTATTATCTCTCTCCTCTTTCTTCATCATGTGAAAAGAAGAAAGCTTCATGGTCTTCAATGGTGATCTTCATTTGAAGATAATTTCAGCATCATGTGGTCTGAAAAAATCACAAAGACACACGCACGAGTGTGTGTGTGAGAAGAGCGATGACAAGATGAATGTTTTTAGAGAGAGAAAGTTGATGTTTTAGATAGAGAAACAACAATCTTTATCACAAAGACACACGCACGAGTGTGTGTGTGAGAAGAAGGTTTGAAGATCTTCTTCGTGTTCATCGGACGGGTATAGATCCGGTAAGTGTTCTTGAAATATCATTTCACACTTAATGGGGTATCCATGGTTAATGTTAATGTATTTTAAATAAATAAAAAACTTTAGGATAAGATTTTGAACGGGTTTTTTTGTTGGTTTGGTTGCTTGTTAGGGGCTTTTGATCTTAACAGTAGCTGTTTTTTTGTTGGTTTGGGTTGCTTGTTTGGGTTTTTGATCTGAACAGTAAGTGTGTTTTTGTTTGGTTGCTTGATTCACAGACTCAGGCCCATAACATGTGTTAAGCCCCCTGTTATAATGTTATATAACGTGTGTTGATTTACAGAAACAAACCCATAAAGATATTCAATTGAGAAGCTGGATGGATGTACGCGAAGTTAATGCGTGTTCTAGTAATGGTTAATGTTCATGTATTTTAAATACATCCAAAACTTTAGGATGAGATTTTGAACGGGTTTTTTTGTTGGTTTGGTTGCTTGTTTGTTTGGGGCTTTTGATCTTAATAATAATTGTTTTTTTGTTGGGTTGCTTGATTTACAGAGACAGACCCATAACATGTGTTAAGCACCTGTTAGAATGATATATAACGTGTGTTGATTTACAGAAACAGATCCATAAAAGATATTGAATTGACAAGCTGGATGGATGAAGGCGACGTTAATGCGGGGACATTGAATAAGTCACATCCTTTGGGAAAGAAGTCTTCGTTCATTTATAACATGTGTTGCTGGTTCATGCTGTAACAGAACACCATGATGTAACCTGACATGTGTTCATGTATAACATGTCTAAAGCCCCTGTTAGAATGATATATAACGTGTGTTAACCTTTTGTTAATTAAAAAAAACAAGTAATATCTGTTTTATTTTTGTTGATGTTTAAAATATCCGATAATGTGGATACTGAGCGTAAAACTTGTACAAGTAATAAATGTATGTAACGTGTAATATGAAACGAGCCATTTATGGTAACACATGTACCGGTAATTTTGGAATATATAATATGAAACGGGTCATTTGTTTTCCACATTTTGGAATGTATAACATGTGTTAAGCCTCTGTTATAATATTTTTGTAACCTGACATGTATTCATGTATAAGCTAGTGGTTTACAAAACACCATGATGTGTATATACTGATCTAACATGTGTTACAATTTGTCTGTTCGGAACATGTAATTGCTTAACATGTGACAAGGGTGAAAACAGTCGACGGGGGCGATGAGTTTAATGGGGAGCTTAGTTAATATCGTAATATTGTTGTAACCCCACTTGTATACATACGATAACATGTAAGCATCCATTATAACCCGACTTGTATTCATGTATATGAAAGTGGTTTGCAAAACACCATAATGTGCATATACTGATCGTAACACGTGAACAAGTTAATATGGAACATACAAGTTAATATCGTAACACCGTATACCTGGGATAAAATGTGTTAAGCCTCTGTTATAATCTTGGTTTAACCTAACATGGTGTCATGTATAAGCTAGTGGTTTCCAAAACACCATGATGTGTATATACATACTGTAAGATGTGTTAAATGACTAAAAATGTATAACGTGTGTTAAGCATCTATTATAACGTGTGTTAAGACTTCCATAATGGATGAATAAACTCCAATAGTATAACAACAGAGTAAACCTGATATAACGTGTGTTAAGCCTCTATTATAACATGTGTTAAGACTTCCAGAATGGATGCATAAACTTCAATAGTAACTGTAACAGTAGAGGTACTACGGGCGCCTCCACCATTATAATCTTATTGTAACCCGACATGTATTCATGTATATGATAGTGGTTTGCAAAACACTATGATGTGCATATACTGATCGTAACATGTGTACAAGTTAATATGGAACATACAAGTTAATATCGTAACACCGTATACCTGGGATAAAATGTGTTAACCCTCTGTTATAATCTTGGTTTAACCTAACGTGGTGTCATGTATAAGCTATTAGTTTCCAAAACACCATGATGTGTATATACATACTGTAACATGTTTTAAGTGACTGAAATGTATAACGTGTGTTAAGCATTGGCTCTATTGTTGTCATTTAATTGGTAGATTTATAACATTTAAATAAACCAGTAGTTCAAAACCAAAACATCCCGAACCACGGCGCCAACAAGGTACAAACACATAAAACCTTTATTTGTAGTTTTCCAAACAGATATTCCTGTATTTGTCTTTCTATTTGGCTGAGTTTACAAGAATGACGAAATTACGTAGGGGATGATTGAGTACGAGTGCAAAACCAGACACGTTTCAAGAATAGCACATGGTACACACAAACAAAAATGTATTTGTACTATACACACATAGTATCCTTTTTTTTTCTTGGTGAGTTTACAACGAAACAAAAATGTATTTGTACTATACACACATAGTATCCTTTTTTTTTGGTTGGTGAGTTTACAACAAAAAATGGATGCATAGAGCTGAATAGTAACACAAATATGCTGTTTTCATTAACATGTGTTTACATTAACATGTGTTAGGTTCCCGATATACACGAAATATAACGTGTGTTAACATGTGCATCCAGCAAGATGATGGCATGTAAACGTGCATTATGATTAGCGGATCACGCATGGTAACACATTTATATGTAGGTTGGGAATAAATTTTTAAAACCCTTGTGTGTATAATTCGATGGTGACACTATTTTGTAAACGGGTGTGTATAATTCTTAGACGGTTTTTTGGATTCGTTATTATTGTTGGGGTTTCCTAATCACTTGTTTTTTGTTACATGTTTTACAAGTGTGTTGTTGAATCCAAAAAATATCAGGTTTGTTTCTCTAAGACCGAAAAATGACTGCCCTTGGTCAGATACTAACATGTGTTAGTGTACATGTAAGGTCAGTCACATTTGTTTTCATTAACATGTGTTACGTTTATGTCAGCGTTTGTTTTCACATTTGTTGTCATTAACATCCGGAACAAATGATATATAACGTTTTTTAACATGTCAGCAAGTGTCAATATTGCGAACCATATTGGGAATAAATAAATTGAAACCATCAAGTTGTGCGCTTTTATATCGAGTGGATGGTATCGTTTAAAACGTTGAGGGTGTACAACATGTGTTAGGCTGTATATGTACTAACATGTCACATTTAATCACATGCATGTTACTCCCGTAATTTGTTGGTAACAGGAGTTCACACTATAACACATGTTACGTTGGGTTGTGCTGAATGACAACCTTAATTTTTTTTTTCTAAAAAACGATGTGCCAATGATTGGACTTCAAAAAAAAAAAAACGATCATGTGTTAAGACACATGATAAGTGAAAATATTTTCTTCGGAATTGCTATGTCTAGCAGTATAAAGTGTAACATGTATTTTGGGACAAGCTTTAAAAAGAAAATAGAAAAAAGACACAAAGACAACCATCAGGAATTTCCCTAAACCCAGAAGAATCAAAGGGCAGTTGATTAAATCCAGAACCATGACGAGGCATTTTAGAATACCCGACGTTTAGGGAAGCAACATGTGTATGCGCTGAACTACATCGAAAACAACATGAACTAGCGATAAAGTGAAGAGAAAGACATGAACGCGCACAATATCATGACAAAATCTGGGTCGAAGATACTTCATGAACATTAATAAAGCAACCTCAGGAACATTACTTCGTTGAAAGAATACATTAATCATACAATCTAGAACATTTATCTGGTGATACAATCTGGAACATTTACTTGAATCACTTTAATAAAGCGCCTACATGACCATTACTGACTCTAAATGTATCTCCATGCTTGTACAAAACGAAGAGAAACAACACAACAAGACTCTTTCTGGTACAAAAAGAACACATGCTTGTACAAACCTGGAACATTTCCTTCATCTTCGATCTCAATCTCAATGTCACTGATGTTATTTCAGATCAGATGTTGGAGGATGCTCCATGGTTCAACAATGGTGGAACTATATCTCAATGAAGAAGAATGGCTTTATGAAAAAATAAAATCTTTATTTAAATGTAAAAAGTAAAGGTATATGATGGGTTGAAAACATGATGGGACATGAAAAGACAAATGGAGGAAAATATCTCTGGGAATATATGCAAAATTACACATATACCCTTAAAGCAAAAAGTAGGAGTATGTTAATGGCTGACACGTGGCGTAATATGGACCATGCAATGAGTTTTCAAAGTTTTCTAAAAATAAGGGGTTTCTTGTGTAGCATTACCCTATATATATATTTATGACCAGATCTTTCTCTTAACACACACTCTCACTAGACCCTTTATTCCCCAACCAAATCCACATCTCTGTTTTTGTTCTGCTATTTGAAACCCCAACCAAAGCAGATCTGCAAGTTTTAAACAAAACAGAGATATACCCAATTGTTGACCATAAACAGAAGCAGTCAACCACCGTACCTGGATTTCCAGGAACAAAAAGGATATGAAATCTGGGATTTTTGGCGTGGATCTCAACCCAGAAACGTTGGACAATCTGAAATTGGGAACAACATCTGATTTGGGGCGAATTAGTTGTGATTTCTCATGAATGTTAGAAATGGGAGATATCCACAAGTCGGGTTGAAAGTCAAACGAAGACTCAACTGCATACTCAGATGAATACCAAGGTTTGTCTATACCATAAGGCACATCAATATTTATAAACTGATGGCTCCTAATTTACATTATTACACATACCATGGCCGACTTTGTTAATGGAGAGCTCCTCCGGCTGCTTCCACTTTCCATCATCATCAAATGCTCTCTGTCCAAGAATACAATATATCTTTCAATCAAATCAACAATATTCAATATTCCTCTTATTTGATTAATAGTTCAAAAGTTAAACCTAAAAATCAATCATATTTAACATATAAATCACTATTTACAAATCAACAATATTCAATATTCCTCTTATTTGATTAAAACTAGAAAACGGACCCGCGCGCGTTGCGCCGCGGGACACGAAATTGACTCGAAGTATACTGATCTATCAAACATAGCTTTATACGATGAGCTTTCAAGCCTTATCATTAATACACGTGTAACATTTAGACTTACTGTAATACCAAGGCTACCTCAGAGCCATAGAGCAATTATATTTTATATGAGTAATCTGAGTTAAATTGATGCACATCTCTGCATATAATTTAAAGCTATAGTTATAAGGAAACGCTTACAAGAGTTCGTTTTTATATACTTATATGAACTAACATAACAAAAGATATAGCAGTTGCATCGGTTATTGCTTTTATATTTTCCATGTTTATGTTCTCGCTTTTGCTCGGTTCCAACAAATAAAAATGCTCCTTTGGATAAAACAGCTCATCTACAGGCAATGTCCTCTATAACGCCTGCAAATTAATTAGAAAACTACATTTAGCACCAGTTGGCCTAAAAAACTCTAGAACAGTGATTAATGGCAGTTCCCGACAACTGACTCATCAAGTAGCTTTACGAAGAGCAGAAGAACGCATATAGTTCTTCATTAATCTAAACATAGATATATCAAGAGGCACTTTCACTTCACTGACCTTATTTCTAATCCATGGATGAGTTGTTCCATATCATATGACATATCATATCATTATTAACTCAAGATTTAAAATTAATCATTTTTTAGCAAAAAAAAAAAAAAAGAAATGAATCGTCTGTTTAGTGTTGGTCATTAGTACAGATTGTTTGGCTAAAAGTATTCTTCCTATTTAAGTCCTTTTTTCATTCAGTTCTAAGTGTGCAATTTCCAGAATAATGTGAAAAAGTTTTCGAGCCCAGATGCCTATTACTGATTTCTTATTCTTATTTGTTATTTATGTGAGTGAATGAAACAACATAGAGAAGTCAGAATCTCCTCACCTGACAAAAGTTCCTCTCAGTATCCTCCAAACCATTGCACCACCTCCATGAACTCGTGTATAAACATCATAAATCTGAAAAGCATATTTTTATAATATGATATTATGCCAAGTTTAGGGGATACATGAGATAATATCTTCAACCAATATATTTATCAAATGGTGTACCGATGCTAGGAAATCATGGACTCGTGACTTCTTTTGTTAGTTATAGCGTTTGCCGGTATCGCCCTATAATTAACATACGGATTCCCTTTTATATATCTTCAATGACATGTCCATTAAAAGAAAGAGGATAATTATATGTCCATTAACAAAGATTAATATGTCAAACTGCATGCTAAATAAAGTTTTGCCACTTACTGATCTTTGAGCAAAATGAACAAATCCCACTGTAGAAGTGCCCTTGTTGTGTACCACCAATTTTTCTATACCTGAAACACAAGCATGCAAACCATTAAAGTATTGTTTTTATTATTGTAAATTATTTAATTTGTATTCATTAGATTGCCTTTAGCGTTAACATGTTAACACCACCAACATCTGTTTCTTATAGGAAAATCAAAAACCATTGTTTAATCATTAGGTATGTTATAGAAAAACCCCTTCTGATTCCAAAACTATATATTTTTTTTTGGAATGGTGACTTTCTTGTGTGTTCGGCCACCGCACTCCCCAAATCAGAAGAGCCTCACTGCCCCACTTTGGTCATACTATGTTGTCTTATTCGATCCCACGCTGGCTTCAGAGTTTGGCTTGGGCGTTCCCCTGAGAAACCATACCGCCAGATGCCGCTTGACAATCGTTTGGCCGCCACAAGAGCAAAACTCTCTGGCGTAACACACGGTGGGATGAAAACCCGGATGGGCTCAGGATAGAACCTAACACCTCTGCAAGGAGGCAATTCCAAAACTATATTATATTATTATATTCTATATATTAAAATTCAATGACATTGCTACATTGTTACACGTATCATTGTTAAAGTCAACTCATTCAAGCTCGAACACTTAGCATCCAACCTTACATACACTTTTTTTTTCCAATCTTCCATTGTGAAAACACACAATTGATCTCTGAAGCTTCTTAGGACTAACACTTTGAGGAAGACACGTATCAAAGGTTGTAAGCAAATCATTAAAATACGTTTCAATTCTTCATTGTTTTCTGTAAATAAAGATAAAAAACCAAAACCAATACAAAAGTAATGAGTGATATCAAGTAATTATAGTTGTTCATAAACACTCAAAATTAACAATAAAAGTTATGCATAACTGTGAAAGCATAAATAACTCAGATGCTATTGCCATTTACCTAATTAACATTGAAGAAAAATAGAAATATGGTGGAAATTAGGAACGGAAATGAAGTAAGTCATTCTAGTGACCTTTTGCATCTACATACAAAAGGACAATCGAAGGAATCTGAAGAAGAATAAAGGGGTTGCGACAGGGTAGAATTAGGGTTTATAATGTTTCCTTCATTACAGGCCAAATCAAGAACACACCTCAGATGCGATCTAGTTCTGACGCTCTCAAAATCATTCCAAAATATGTTGAACGACAGACCCAATATCAAGAAAACCCTTAAAGCCAAGCAAACACTTAAATTGGCATAAAATTCCTACCTTTTGTTGCACAATTTTCCTTGTTTGTTGATCAAATAATTAACCTCCATCTGATCTTGAAAAAACACAGTGGGAGGCTACCGGAGGGTGGTCGGCTCCCTCTTTCCCCTGATTCTCTTTGTAGCGACCTCTCTATCCAGATTCCAGAATTGCAAAGATCGTTTAGATTTTTTATGTGAGAGGGGTTAATGGGCTGACGGGTGGGTTGGCCCAAAATAAGTCAATAGCATGACAAAAAAACTGGTACAACATCTTAAGCAGTAAGGGCATGTTTGGCTAAGCTTTTTGAAACAACTTATTGGCTTTTTGAAAAGTCATAAGCTTCAAAATGATGTTTGGCAACGAGGGTGTATGTGAGGGGGAAAAGCCAATAAGTCAATAAGTCACTCCATACTGACTTTTCAAAAAAGCCAATAAGTCAATAAGTTGTTTTGAAAAGCTTAACCAAACATGCCCTAAGTACAACATCAATTGCAACAAAATGTTGCAAATTAGACTATTATATAATTGCAGATCTGCTTTGGTTGGGGTTTCAAATAGCAGAACAGAACAGAGATCGGCGGTGAGCCGGTGAGTTTTTGTACGACGTCACGGAGTTTTTGTTGGTTGTGGTGGAGATTGGACGGTTGAGATTAATCGGATATCAACGGCGGATGATGGATTTGTTGATGGAGGTGATGATGATTGAATTCAAAGGGGGTTGTTGTTTTCTAATTGGGGGTTTTGAAATCTTGTGAGATAATCTGTGAATTTGCTTCAAGTACTGGATCTTTACTGGATTCAAGATTAGGGTTTGTAGCAGAAGATTCTTCCCCAGATGAATCACAGCTTTTATCCATCTCTCTTGAGTTTTTCTTTTTCTAAATATATATTTTATTAAGTAAATACGTAAAATTACAAAATTACCCTTAAATGAATAGACTTAACAAAAAAAATTAACCTAGTTAGTGGTAAAGGACGAAATGTGTAATGAGTTTTCCAAATAAAGGATTGTGACTGTAATTATTAAAGTTAAAGGCTATCCATTGCAATCTGATACAAACATAAAGGACGAAAAGTGTAATTTATCCAGGAATAAATATAGTTTAGGTAATTAAATTATGTACCCGTCTGTGTTTTTCTTAATGGTGAATTGGTGACCCCCCACCCATAAGTCTTTCTAATTCTAATTTTGTGTGACTCGAACCAATATCACTTTAGTGAGAATAAACAAATAATGTTACTCGACCAAGTGACCATCAGCATCTATCCGTTTGTGTTGATTTCAACTTAAGGTTGTTTCTATAAATGGGTAAAGTCAAAGAATCTTATCTAAAATGGAAACAAGTCGTAATGTTGAATTTGCATAAAAAACAATATAGAATTCTTTGTTTGAAGAAATAGACTACTATTTTTTTTTAATGTTGAATTTGCATAAAAAACAATATAGAATTCTTTGTTTGAAGAAATAGACTACTATTTTTTTTTAATTCTTTTTAATTATCAACTCTGATGATTAATTATATATATGAACTGGCCGATTTACATCAATATCACAGGTAAGCGAGCAACAAGCTGCGTCGCTACCCCTTCCTGAATAGCAAACCCTAGCCTATAAAAGACAAACCCCTGCCCCCTGTTGATGAGCAACTGTTGTGGTCAACCTTTTGGACCCTAGTCAACAAACGGATAGCTTCTGGAGCTAGGGAGCCAAAGGTGTCGAAGGCGAATGGGACAAATGCATGTTGGTTATCAGCACAGGCTTTAGCGTGTTTATCCACCTTTTTTTATTCCGCTTTCCTTATCAACACAGGCTTTAGCGTGTTTATCATTTATGTATAACATGTAAGACGATAGTTATTTATAAGAAATTTTAAAAGAATAGAGTTTCCGTAAATCCAACACATTTAATTAAAGTCATGTAAAACATGACCCATATAGTTTGATGTGTTATTCGACCAACATAACCAAACTATTTTCAACTATTACAAAAAGAAGTGGCGGCATCGACAGGGGAATAGGTGTCGCCCTTCATTGGGCAAAATGGGCGGCAAAGTAATAGTGTCAGGCAGCTGTCTGACACTCCCCTATTGGCCCAACAAATTTACGATTTTATCCCACTTTAAAATTACGATTTTGCCATTAGTTCAAAATTATGTTCTTGCCCCCACTTAAAAATAAATTTACGCTTTTACTCCCAGCTAAATATTTCAATTTTGCCCCCGGTTCAAAATTACGGTGTTGCCCCGTTTAAATTTACAGTTTTGCCATTAGTTTTTTTCCCTTAAAATTACGATTTCTCCATCAGTTCAAAACTATGTTTTTACCCTCACTAAAAAATAAATTTACGCTTTTGCTCCCAGCTAAAAATTCCAATTTTCCCCTCGGTTCAAAATTACGATTTTGCCCCGTATAAATTTATAATTTTGCCATTAGTTTTTTTTCTCACACCCAAGTTACGATTTTACCCTCAACTTAAATTTACATTTTGCCCATCGTTTTTGTTTGTTTTCCTAGTGAAATTACAATTTTGCCCCCAGTGTAAAATTACAGTCGTGCCGGCAGCTTCCTGGCACTCCCCCGTTGATCCATTTAATTTACGATTTATCCCCGAATTAAAATTATGATCTCGCCCTCAGTTAAAAATTACGTTTTTCCAATCGTTTTAATTTTTTTTAGCAAAACTATAAAGGTTTTTTTTTTTAATTGGTTTACTCGATTTAATTTTTTTTCGTATCAAGGAGATGCCTAACACTCACACATTAGTCCTTAAAAATTACAGTTTTGCCCTGAGCCCAAAATTACGGCCTTATCATCGTTTTTTTTTTTCCTAACAAAATTATAGTAGTCTTTTTTTAATTGATTGAGAATTATTCGTCCATCGCCCCGCAACGCGGGCGGAGCATCAACTAGTTTTGGTACAATGGGATACTACATGTCATCTGTGTTATAGTTTTACATTATATCAATTAATATGAGTGACATCTTATTAAATTTTTGGTACGGGATACTACATGTCATCTATGTTATAGTTTTACATCATATCAATTAATATGAGTGACATCTTATTAAATAGTTTAGCGTTGACATGCATCTCTTCATGTATACATCCTGAAGACATTTGTAGCAATAATTTATTTTAACTAGAGGTTGTAGTTTTAAGCAGTTTAGTGTGTAAGTTGAAATCAGTGGCGGACCTAGGATTTTTAAGCTATGAGTGCGGAATATTTTTAGAGATTTTAGTCCCCTAGCTATATAAAAAAAATTGGTTAATAGCTGGTTGGATCGGGTCAGGTCATGTAAAACAAAAGGACATCAAACTAAAATTTAAATATTCATCAAAAGCATGCCAAAGTGTTAAACGTCATTACAAACGTATTTAAAATTGGGCCCTACTGTTTTTTTTTTTTTTTGAAGTTTATCCAAAATATCATCTAGAGAGACATTTTTAAGCAAGTCTTTCTCAATATAAATCGCTCCATAAATCCATAAAACAAAACTAAGCACTTGAAGATATAAACAATCATCAGCCATAGTTCATAATCTTCAATTTTAAGTTTCAAACATTTAAGCCCTAGTTTTAAATGTTGATTATTTGTAGCTAATCTTTAAACAAACAAAGCTTTAAATAAAACAACAAAATCATTAGCTAGAAGTCTAGAACAAAAAAAAAGATCAAACTCTTATACATCTACATTATTCCTAATCATCACATAAAACAATCAATAAAGAAAGGATACCCATTCTATATGAGAATTCCGACGAAATATGGGTCGGTTACGGCTGGAATTTTGGTTTTTCCGGCAAAAAATGGGTCCGGTCAAGCATAGTACGCCGCTGAGGATTTTGTGGGGCGGGAGATTGGGAGAATGCAATTGGAATGGTTAAATGAGTTTGAGTTATTTTATTTAGTTCAAATTTCTTTGGATTGGGTTTGACCTTGGGTTAATAAAAATGAATTGTAGGTTAGGCTTTGATGGTCTAATTAGGTTAAGTGAATAAGTGGTTAAAGAGTAGTTATATAAGTTGTCACACCCCAAATTTCCACGTGTCACCGGTGGGCCCGGTGGGGGAGTATCGTGACGTGGTTGGCAACATAATAGTCAAACAACACAATATAATAATGCACAGCGGAAGCAAAAGATAATTATTATTATTACATTCCGAATATAAGTAATGTCAAAGTATTACAACGGAAGGTAAAGGATCCACAGGCGGATCAAACAAAAGATACTAAAACTGTTCAACAGACTTCAGGCATCTAGAACTTGCAAGATTCCCTAATGACACCCTGAGCTCCCAGCCAATTATGCGTAGTACCTGTCACTTAACCTTTTGGAAAATACGTCAGTTTACACTGGTAAATACAATTAACTGACTCATTTTGGAAAAAGAGTTTGAAAAGTGATTTGAGTGCAAACGGCACAAAATATCTTGACATATTGATTAAAATGCACAGAGGCAAAATCAATCTTTTATACTTGGGACAATTTTATTAATAAAAATCTTGTATCCGATTTACATGGTTGTCCAACATTTAGGGCCGGTGATTATACAATACAAGCCGGACAAGATTAATCGACACACCACAAATATAATCTCACAAGAAGATACCCTTACGAGTGAGTATACGTTATACATATGCAACAGGAGGTGTTATGTCTACACCTTGTGCTTACGTCGTGGCCATTCACTTTTTAAAATGAGCCAAGGATATCCAGGACATGGTCATTAACCCCCAATGTTATTTGTTATCAATCAATACAGATTAAAACGGGATTATGCAATTTAATCATCTCCGATTAAAAGGTTTCTACACCCGACCAAGCGGTATTTTTATAATACCGTATCCCAAGCCCGTATAAGGGAAAATAAGTTAAAAGTATTTACCTGAGCTAGCAATGCAATTTACACTCAGCCGTATATCTTAATCAGCAAGCACAAGTACTTCTACTGGGGCTCTTAATCTGGAACGAAGGTTTTATTAACCTATTAGATTCCTAACGGGTCTTATTTAAGTCGTAATTTAGACCGGTTAGTTTTAAGAAAGGTTTACGGTTCAAACGCATGATTAAGCGAAGACCGGAATAGAATGTGATTTAGACCCGACAAGTTCGAAGACTTGTATAATATGGGTAAACTAAACACATTCTGGATTTTGAGATAAAAAGGATAAGGTTTGACCCGTTTCGGCTAATTTATGCAAACTAGTTACATAAACCGAACCGAACGCGCCGGAGGCGTAACGGGTAACCATAAGAGTCGCGAACAGGTTTCCTAAGTTAATATGCTTTAAATATGTTGTGATATCATTATGATATCTTCCATAATGCCCAAAACGAGTTTAATCATTAATTATGCCCCGTAGGGTATTTTGGTCATTTTAGAGATTATAAAAGGGATTTAACGTAACCCCGATGTTCGGGACTGAAGTAATCAGTAAACAACTTATTTTTAACAGATTATATTAGTTGGTAATAATCCTTATGTGTCAAAATGGTTTTAAGCCTAAACTACGCGTATAAACCCGTTTTAAGCGACGTACGATAAAAAAATACGATTCTGGGTTTTCTGATTAGTTAAACAGGCTCAAAACATTACATTTATTATTTAAAATCAGTAGCAATTGGATTCGCGTCAAAATTCCTTGTAGAAATCATTTTATGACCGAAAAGGGTAAATTCGGTATTAACCGAATTAAGGCGATAAGCATAGCTTAAGACCAGTTTAAAAATAATTAAAAACCTTCAAAAGTCCCAAAATATTATTTAACATCAGTGGGGAAAAGGTTTGGTGCCGAAAATCGGGTTTAGATAGGCTATGCGCTAATCGCGCCGTTTAATTAATAAAAAGTCTACCGTTTACGCTAATGCGCATATCTCCTAATCTAGACCTCCGATTGACGTGAAAATTTACGTACATGTTTAATAATCAGTAACTAAGATTATTGTACTTCCACATTTTCAAAATTCTCGTTGTATGGTCATAAGGGCATTATGGTCATTATTTAAGCACTTAACGGAAATGCGCGAACGAATCGGATAATCAACGGAACAGGTTCAGAGACCTATACTATCATGTAACCCAACCCTAATGAAACACTAAGGCAATACCGAATCAATTTAAAACGGGTCAGAACCGAAGTTAAAGCAAAAGTCAAGGTTTTGCGCCTTTCGGTTCCGAACCGGGTTTAAACGGAAATTTGTCGAGTCGGACAAGCGTAGACAAGTTTTTTATACTTATTACCATGTTATATTAAAGTTAAAACAGGTTACACGCCTCTCGGATTGCTAATAGTGCATTAAATCATATTTGACGTTTCTGTTGACTTTTTCGGTCAACATTTGACTCGACAAACGACCTAGATAGGTCTGGAATCAGAACTTGCCATTATAAGGTTTTAATACCCACATAATTACCTATCTAACGGTACTATTAATTCGAGATACGACTGAGCTATCGTTACTTAATCACGAAGTCAATCGTTAAGTACGATATATTGACTTTTAAACTAATTATAAAGCAAAACTGAATTTAGAAGGGTTAGGCAACTTACAAGGTGATTAATGGTCGACTAGAGATGATTAGAAAGACTTGGGATCAGCTCTTGTGCTTCACAAATGCTCAGAAGATGAATGGTGAATGTTTGCAAGTTAGTGGGTCTTATATAGTGCCTTCAATCACCATAACTTGTTGACAAGTATGTCTATGATCCACCACAAATGATAAACACATGTCCCTAGTGTTCTAGAGAAGTTTAGGGGTCACCCACAAGTGAGGAAAACCGGCAAGATTGGTTAAAATCGCGCATGACAGGCTGCTGTCAGTTTTCTGGTGCTGGGGGACTGCTTGCGCATCGTAGGGCCTTCTTGGCTACGATGCGCAGGGCTTCTGATCAGCCATTATCTTTTCCATTTGTTGCATAAGTGACTCTTGGCCCTTCCGAAAGGTCAAGTAAGCTTATATTTTGCAATTTGACCCCTTATTATTTACCCATAAGGGCTTTAGGACTTATACCCACTTTGCCAAGTCCCTGGGCACTTTCGGTTAACCCGAAAAGTCATAACTTTCAACGTTAACGCTTTTAACCCTTTTAAACGAATTTGATCACAACTTGCTCATACGATAACGAAACTTTATGAAATTTATATCGTGCATTCTAGTGAGCATACTTAACCGCTACAAAGCTTCGGGTTTGCTAAAAGGTCACCCAGAGGTATAACTTTAACATGTTGACACATTTAACCCTTGTGGTTTGAAATCTCTCACTTTTAGCTTCGTATGATCCATAATTTATCCGTCTAAGGGTATAAACATCATGTAGGGTTATTATAAAGTATATTTATCCATTGTTGACATTTTGAACCCTTATTTTCACGTACTTTCTATGTTTGTCAACTTTAGTCCCTCTAAAGTATACTTTCTCACGTTCAAGATTATGACACGTGTCAACACCTTATAAGACGTGAATTTTCGAGGTGTTACATCCTCACCCCCTTAAAAGAAATCTCGACCCGAGATTTACGAAATAAAAGGAAGTATCCTCTGCCTAATAATGGTAGCTTACAAATGATTAGAAATTTGTATAATCTTATTTGTTGTTTCCAGTGCAACTTTCAGATCCTCAATATTGGGCTTACCAATCTATCGTCCTAACAACAGATGTTTAACATTTCGTCTATACAAGATCTCCAAAGGAGTAGCCTTAATACTTACATATCAATTATTAAAGAAAAGCTCATCTTAAGGTGGTTATTCCAACCATTTCTTAACTAATATTAAGGAATAGCCAATCCTTGTCGTTAGTCGAACAATTCGACGATCCTGGGTAGCTGATAGCAAATTCTTAATCGTTGCCTATTTAGGGTTGCGGCATGCATGCATAAGCAATATGAACCGTCTTCCTTATTTAATAATATTACACTCTGAAAATATCGAGTTAGGATATATGAATCTATATCTTAAAATTTACTTAATCAGGTTTTCGGTTATTCCATAATCAACATGGAGTTCTTACAACATTCTAACCCAAAGCGGGATGTTAGTCTTAACTCTACCTGCCTCTAGAGAGGTAAACATGGTAAACTTAGAAGAAGATAAGCAAGATACAACGAGGTTACAGAGATCTTCCATATCTCAAGCTCCAGTTCACTCATCAACGCTTGTGTCTAATAAGTGACACGTTCATGTTATGATTCCACATATTCCTTCACCGAGGAATATTTACTTGGATAGCTCTATTCCGGATATCTCCTTTGAATACTACTAGTCGACATTAGTACAATATGACCATTGGGATATCTCAGGGGTTCCATGCATTAAACTTCCATGTTGATCAGACATGGAGATAATCTATGGGACACACTAGGATATGCCAATCCTCATATGACACTTTTATCAAACATAGTTTGGCATTCGCAGGCGATAGAAAACAATGAGAAAAATAATTAAAATAATATACGTTGCCGTACTCTATGCAAAGAAAGAGTGCTTTTAGATTTTCGGAAGGATTCCTTGCCGATTTATAAGAATCGATTACTATGGTCTCCTTGGTAGTTATACCTTGTGGGTGATAATAAAAATTTTGCTAAGTTTATGGTTCATGAAGATTTATTATTGCCTGTATTAAAAACAGGATACTTAGCAGAAATTTTTATTGATAAGTGATAAGGAAGTTTATTGTACAAGTGCTTATAATTAATTAGAATGGAGATTTTCACAAACTAGGCACCTAGCTCAGTTGGCTAGGCGCGCGAAAGGGTGCGGCCGGCCTAGACCCGGGTTCGATTCCGGGGACGGTCAGTTCCACCATTTTTTTTTTCTCTGGGAGCCTGACGCGGGCCGCGTAAAGTATCACCTAGGCTTACGCGGGCCGCCTGGGTCTACTAATCAGAAGCAAACTAAAGATGACAGTCTCTGAGGTATTATTGGTAGATTTAATGATTTAGCAGGCATATTTAATGATTTACAAAATCTACTGTCTATAGGAAACTTATCTGAACCTGCATCAATTAATACCCTAGCATTTAATTTACTGATAAACTATCAAGGAATGTACCTGATGCCATTATTTATGGACTAGCTCAGGCATTTTAGGCGCTTTCAATTTTAGGCTTCACTTCCTCAACCGCATTTCCTTTGACAGATTTAGGGCACGTAGTCTTGATGTGGCCTTTCTCATTACAGCCGAAGCAGACTGCATTCTCCATGTCTTTGCAGTCTAACGTTTTATGTCCCTTAGCCTTGCAGATCCCACAAGCTCTAGGCTGCGACTGGGATGTTGATTCGAACCTGCATTTCCCATAATGGCGCTTCTTGCATGTCTTGCATACAGGTTTCTCGTTGGACTTTTGTTTATTCTTTTTCTTAGAACCCTGGGAGATATCTACCTCCCTTTTCCTTTTTAGTTCATCCTTTGCATCAGAGGCACTAACGGGATCCTCCTTAAGAGTAAGGAAATGTGGTCCTAGATAAAATTTGGACCGAGCAGCATGAGACTCCTTGAACTTTTTCACAGCCTTTTTCACGGCTTTTCCAACAGCTGCGTCTATCATAGTTTGAAGAATATCTTTGGAAATTCTAAGGTTCACAATTTCAGCATCATTAGCATGCGTCGTGCCATCAATGGCGCGATCGACTGTTGTCTTATCCGAATTTGCCATACTTTCTATTGGTTCCTAACACCAATAAAACAATTTCTTAGTTGAAATCCAACAACTGCTATTTTTCATTCTGATGGCCTTAATATATACTAGCCATGGTGTCAATAACCTATACGGGCTGTTATAGCACTAACATTCTTAATGAACATTATTTAAATATATATCAATATTACTTAGCCTAGGTCGCAAAAGACCATCAATGGCATTAAAGATTTGGACCTAGTCCATCACCTTTCTGACAGAGGGTCAAAACGTCGTATCTGTCTTTATTATATTAAAGAATTTAGGTAGCTTGAAAGCTTGCCATAGGAATATCAGAAGAGAGTGATTCCTATTTAGATATAAAATATCCATCTAAGGCTTGTTGGAGCATTTTCTAAAGTATTATCGGCCAATTTCTATCTCGTATTAAATGACCGAAGTCCTATTAAGACGGAGACAACAGTTCTCAACAATGATCGTTCATTATTGAATCACATGCGTCATCATCAAATAAATTTCTGCATAAACTGCTTGATAAGGAAGAGTACCTGCTATATAGTTATCCTTCTGCACCATCTCCTGTCGTTCATTCGGAAGACTCATGCGTTTGTTTTCCTGGCCTCTCCAGGCTTCTTTATAAGCTTTGGGCAGTTGGTCTTAATGTGCCCTTCCTCGTTACAATTGTAGCATGTGGCGTTCTTTATCCCCTTGCAATCTAAGGTTTTGTGACCCTTGGTCTTGCAAATTCCACACAATTTAGCGCGTGGGTCTATTGTACATTTTCCAAAATGCTGCTTTTTGCAGTTATTGCATTTGGGTCTATTATCAGACTGACTCGAGTTCTTCCTAAACTCGGAATCCTTCCCGCGCTCCGAGTTTCCCTTTTTCTTTTTGTTAAAATGATGAGAGTTTTCCTCCTCTCTTTCTCTTCTTTCCTTGCCAGAAGCCTTAACAGACTTAATTCTGATTACGTCTAAGGTGAGAGATAAGGATAAGTCCACCGCGGACCTATATGTGGTTGGCCTAGATGCTTTAACATTCCCTTTTATCTCTGGTGCTAGGCCTCCAATGAAACGCGCTATGCGTTTAGGTTCAGGGGTGACTAGATAAGGAACTAGGCGGGACATAGTGTTGAAACTTGTCACATATGCCTGACAATTCAAATTTTCCATGACCAAAGTCAAGAAGTCCGTTTCTATCTTTTCTACTTCATGTTGAGGGCAATAGTTTTCCTTGACTAATGCAACAAATTGACCCCAAGATAAGTTGTAGAGTAGAACTTTCCCCGTGGCTTGGAGCAATGATCTCCACCATGCCAACGCTTCTCCTTTAAATGATTGTGAAACAAATTTCACAACATCTTGCTTCGCACAACCGCTGATGTCAACAACAGCGTCCATCTCATCGAGCCATGTCATGCAATCAATGGCCCCTTCTTCTCCTGTAAAGTCTCTGGGCTTGCAGGAGACAAAATATTTATATGAACAGGTCTTAACTGGTGCCTCTTGATGAAACACAACTTGTCTAGACGGAATACTCCTTTGATTTGACAAGTCATGAACATCGTCCTCCCTTGACTCATGTGTTTTAAGAGGGGGCTTACAACTAGCCGCATATAGAGTCTTGGAGTGGGTATCGTTTGACTCATCATACTGCCGATCAAGTGCTCGAGTAACAGCATAATCTATTATTGCCTGTAGTTCTGCTCCAGTTACATTAATTCTGGTAGTATCATTGCTCTCCTTCAAGTGACTGTTAACTTCATCTAAACCAGCCATGTAGCTTGATGTCTACATAAAGATTGACAATGATTTATTCAAAGGTTATTATGGAATCATCATTTTTGACGATTCATCAACCATGGTAATATAAACCATATTGGTTAATTTGTTGGTTATATTTAATTTGTATTTTCATTATAATTTATCCTAGTTATAAAACATTAAGGATGTTAAAGTGGCGCATAAGGCCTAGTCACAAGGACAGTTCTAAATTTTGTAAGCCATGATTTCAGAGAATCGAGGCATTAAGGTTTGAATCACGTTCATTACCTTCTCTTGACAGGGAGTTGTAGACTTCAACTGTCTTTTGTCTTTTAGGACAATAGATATAGCCCGTGGGCATTTCCCTTCTGAGGGATGGTTATAATTTGATCATCTTCTCAGATGCTATTAGTTGAGATCATATGGATCCTACCGACTATTATGCTTGGACCTGGTCCAACACTTTTAGACAGGAGGTCAAAGACCACCACTGTCGTTGTCTTATCGGACAACAAGTTTAGCCCGTAGGCACTTCATCACTATCGGACGTTTATAATGTGATCATCTTATAGGATGACACAACCATGATTTCTAAATCACTAGGCTAGATAAAAACAAAAAAAAAAAAAAAAAAAAAAAAAAAAAAAATTTGGAAGAATCCAATATAAGGATGACTGTTGTGATTTTATCGAATCACATTTGTCAGGAGTGCTAACACGTTTTTAGGTGTTAACAAGGATTTGAATCTCTTGAGTAGGTTTCACCATCCTGGCCGCGTAGGCTAGGTTTCACCTTTAAGATTCTCTTTAAAATGCCTACTGGCAGGGAAGGAAGGATATTTATTTTATTCAGGATTTTTATCATAAATCCTAATTTATAAGTTAATAATAGCACAATGGCCTAGTCGCGTAGACAAGTTTAATTTATGAGCCGTGATCGTCTGGGATCGAGGCATTTAGTAATAGCACAAAAGGCTTAGTCACGTGGACAAGTTTAATTAATCCATTATATGAAAACAAAAGTACAGAGTTGCCCTAAGCGGGTCTTTGAAGGGATAATGTGTCCTCGAAGGGACTGAAAGATAAATATGTCCTTATAAGGACTAATAAGGAAACGATCTTCAGTAAAAGGAGTTTATTCTTCATTTTATTTCTGAATGCATTCTCCTTGGATGCTCGTTTCATTCTAGCCGCGGTACGAAGCTCAGCATCTCAGGGCTCCGGGTGTGGAGAACTCCTATTATGGCTTCTTCGCTTGGCGACGTATCCAATAAAAATTTGGAAGTAAAATTTCCAGATTAGGATTGAGAATATTCCTATGTTAAGTCTAGACTCAGGAGTTTAGATATGTGCAATTGTGTAACTGAGATTAAACACAAAAGGCTAGTGTTTAATTCACTCAGTGTTGGCTCTGATACCAACCTGTCACACCCCAAATTTCCACGTGTCACCGGTGGGCCCGGTGGGGGAGTATCGTGACGTGGTTGGCAACATAATAGTCAAACAACACAATATAATAATGCACAGCGGAAGCAAAAGATAATTATTATTATTACATTCCGAATATAAGTAATGTCAAAGTATTACAACGGAAGGTAAAGGATCCACAGGCGGATCAAACAAAAGATACTAAAACTGTTCAACAGACTTCAGGCATCTAGAACTTGCAAGATTCCCTAATGACACCCTGAGCTCCCAGCCAATTATGCGTAGTACCTGTCACTTAACCTTTTGGAAAATACGTCAGTTTACACTGGTAAATACAATTAACTGACTCATTTTGGAAAAAGAGTTTGAAAAGTGATTTGAGTGCAAACGGCACAAAATATCTTGACATATTGATTAAAATGCACAGAGGCAAAATCAATCTTTTATACTTGGGACAATTTTATTAATAAAAATCTTGTATCCGATTTACATGGTTGTCCAACATTTAGGGCCGGTGATTATACAATACAAGCCGGACAAGATTAATCGACACACCACAAATATAATCTCACAAGAAGATACCCTTACGAGTGAGTATACGTTATACATATGCAACAGGAGGTGTTATGTCTACACCTTGTGCTTACGTCGTGGCCATTCACTTTTTAAAATGAGCCAAGGATATCCAGGACATGGTCATTAACCCCCAATGTTATTTGTTATCAATCAATACAGATTAAAACGGGATTATGCAATTTAATCATCTCCGATTAAAAGGTTTCTACACCCGACCAAGCGGTATTTTTATAATACCGTATCCCAAGCCCGTATAAGGGAAAATAAGTTAAAAGTATTTACCTGAGCTAGCAATGCAATTTACACTCAGCCGTATATCTTAATCAGCAAGCACAAGTACTTCTACTGGGGCTCTTAATCTGGAACGAAGGTTTTATTAACCTATTAGATTCCTAACGGGTCTTATTTAAGTCGTAATTTAGACCGGTTAGTTTTAAGAAAGGTTTACGGTTCAAACGCATGATTAAGCGAAGACCGGAATAGAATGTGATTTAGACCCGACAAGTTCGAAGACTTGTATAATATGGGTAAACTAAACACATTCTGGATTTTGAGATAAAAAGGATAAGGTTTGACCCGTTTCGGCTAATTTATGCAAACTAGTTACATAAACCGAACCGAACGCGCCGGAGGCGTAACGGGTAACCATAAGAGTCGCGAACAGGTTTCCTAAGTTAATATGCTTTAAATATGTTGTGATATCATTATGATATCTTCCATAATGCCCAAAACGAGTTTAATCATTAATTATGCCCCGTAGGGTATTTTGGTCATTTTAGAGATTATAAAAGGGATTTAACGTAACCCCGATGTTCGGGACTGAAGTAATCAGTAAACAACTTATTTTTAACAGATTATATTAGTTGGTAATAATCCTTATGTGTCAAAATGGTTTTAAGCCTAAACTACGCGTATAAACCCGTTTTAAGCGACGTACGATAAAAAAATACGATTCTGGGTTTTCTGATTAGTTAAACAGGCTCAAAACATTACATTTATTATTTAAAATCAGTAGCAATTGGATTCGCGTCAAAATTCCTTGTAGAAATCATTTTATGACCGAAAAGGGTAAATTCGGTATTAACCGAATTAAGGCGATAAGCATAGCTTAAGACCAGTTTAAAAATAATTAAAAACCTTCAAAAGTCCCAAAATATTATTTAACATCAGTGGGGAAAAGGTTTGGTGCCGAAAATCGGGTTTAGATAGGCTATGCGCTAATCGCGCCGTTTAATTAATAAAAAGTCTACCGTTTACGCTAATGCGCATATCTCCTAATCTAGACCTCCGATTGACGTGAAAATTTACGTACATGTTTAATAATCAGTAACTAAGATTATTGTACTTCCACATTTTCAAAATTCTCGTTGTATGGTCATAAGGGCATTATGGTCATTATTTAAGCACTTAACGGAAATGCGCGAACGAATCGGATAATCAACGGAACAGGTTCAGAGACCTATACTATCATGTAACCCAACCCTAATGAAACACTAAGGCAATACCGAATCAATTTAAAACGGGTCAGAACCGAAGTTAAAGCAAAAGTCAAGGTTTTGCGCCTTTCGGTTCCGAACCGGGTTTAAACGGAAATTTGTCGAGTCGGACAAGCGTAGACAAGTTTTTTATACTTATTACCATGTTATATTAAAGTTAAAACAGGTTACACGCCTCTCGGATTGCTAATAGTGCATTAAATCATATTTGACGTTTCTGTTGACTTTTTCGGTCAACATTTGACTCGACAAACGACCTAGATAGGTCTGGAATCAGAACTTGCCATTATAAGGTTTTAATACCCACATAATTACCTATCTAACGGTACTATTAATTCGAGATACGACTGAGCTATCGTTACTTAATCACGAAGTCAATCGTTAAGTACGATATATTGACTTTTAAACTAATTATAAAGCAAAACTGAATTTAGAAGGGTTAGGCAACTTACAAGGTGATTAATGGTCGACTAGAGATGATTAGAAAGACTTGGGATCAGCTCTTGTGCTTCACAAATGCTCAGAAGATGAATGGTGAATGTTTGCAAGTTAGTGGGTCTTATATAGTGCCTTCAATCACCATAACTTGTTGACAAGTATGTCTATGATCCACCACAAATGATAAACACATGTCCCTAGTGTTCTAGAGAAGTTTAGGGGTCACCCACAAGTGAGGAAAACCGGCAAGATTGGTTAAAATCGCGCATGACAGGCTGCTGTTAGTTTTCTGGTGCTGGGGGACTGCTTGCGCATCGTAGGGCCTTCTTGGCTACGATGCGCAGGGCTTCTGATCAGCCATTATCTTTTCCATTTGTTGCATAAGTGACTCTTGGCCCTTCCGAAAGGTCAAGTAAGCTTATATTTTGCAATTTGACCCCTTATTATTTACCCATAAGGGCTTTAGGACTTATACCCACTTTGCCAAGTCCCTGGGCACTTTCGGTTAACCCGAAAAGTCATAACTTTCAACGTTAACGCTTTTAACCCTTTTAAACGAATTTGATCACAACTTGCTCATACGATAACGAAACTTTATGAAATTTATATCGTGCATTCTAGTGAGCATACTTAACCGCTACAAAGCTTCGGGTTTGCTAAAAGGTCACCCAGAGGTATAACTTTAACATGTTGACACATTTAACCCTTGTGGTTTGAAATCTCTCACTTTTAGCTTCGTATGATCCATAATTTATCCGTCTAAGGGTATAAACATCATGTAGGGTTATTATAAAGTATATTTATCCATTGTTGACATTTTGAACCCTTATTTTCACGTACTTTCTATGTTTGTCAACTTTAGTCCCTCTAAAGTATACTTTCTCACGTTCAAGATTATGACACGTGTCAACACCTTATAAGACGTGAATTTTCGAGGTGTTACATAAGTTGTGTTATATATTTATATATTAATAAAAATCAGTGTTTACAATTTTTTTTATAAATTCATATTTTTTTTCTAAGGGAGGCAGTTGAAAATTTTCAAGGGGCGCGGTCGGGATTTTCGACATAAAATAACACTATTTTTTTTTCAAGGGGTGCACCCGACCACCCACGGCTTGGGGTAGGTCTGCCCCTGGTTCAAATCATGTTTTGTTTTCAAGGGGTTATATGCTAACGGTTATGTTTGATAAATTATTTTGTTAAATGTGAATGAGTTGAGAAGCAAACACTCAAATACTCAATCACGAGGAGGAACTAAGAAGCAAAAATCCCACATGGAACAAACATGGTTGTTGCATAATGCATACTTTGGTTCAAGTCAACATATTCTATTTCAATTGAATTATATAGTTGATTTGAACTGGATGATACATGATGATGATAAGAAAAGGCGAAAAGGTTTTCCTCGAGATATGGTTGTACCATTTCGAGAAAGGATGAAGCTATACGTGTCGTTTTGTAAACCTAGATGACCATCAATTAAGTGCACACGAGAGGAAGATTATTAACGCTTACAGATATGCTTTCACACCCTCGAAATAGACTATACCAAGTGTTGGTCGTGGGTCAGGAACGTTTAAGCGAGATTCAAAGCGTTTTCAAGGTTTAATTCTACATATTAATATAAAATCACAAACTAATAGCAGTTTGATGGATAAAGTATACTAACTTGTGTCAAGTTTGATACATTTTCTTGCATCCACTAAGTTTTTATTATGCCTATATTTGTAAGCATTTTATATAATATTATTTGTTTTGTTACATGCGGCATGCCATTTCATTTTAGTTGTTTAACATACATGTCAGCACATATGGCATATAATACGAAAACTTAAAAAACGATTGTTTCTATGTGTAGAAAAAATTAAATACCTTCGATAACAAACCTTAAATAAAGTATTAATACTAATTCTTTTGTATGCAATTTAGTGATTTACCTTTATAAAGCTGCTATTTATACCTACTTAACATCATTTTGAGAGCATATTAAAGTTTATACTACAGTTACCAGAACATAAATGGTTCTATGGTGTAGTGGTTAGCACTCTGGACTTTGAATCCAGCGACCTGGGTTCGACTCCCGGTAGGACCTTATTTTTCTTTTCCTTTTTTTATTTGTAAGTTTCTGTGTAAATATTACAAGTTAGATGACCAGATTTAAAATCTAAAAAAATAGTAAACAAAAGTTAGGAACGTTATTATGACCAAGCTCAATGAACATGACCCCAAGCAACGAATCGGTCTTAGGTTTGTTCTAACGCGTGCAAAAGAGGCACATGTTGAATCAGGGCCGGCCCGTTAGGCTTATCAACTTAGGCTAAGAACTAGAGCCACCAAAAACAAGGGCCTCTATTTTTCCTTCTTTTCATATATTAAGACTTGTTTTTAGCACGTTCAAACACCGTTTTTAGGCCCTTGATTTAGGATTTTAGTCAGGAGTCCACATTCTCCGCACACGCCTCATTCTAGAATCCAAAAGCAACGCCGCAATACACCAACCGTCATTACTTGCGCCGTCTTTTGAGTAAACAATGTGAAATTGATTGCGGATTGTGCGAAATTAGGGCCAAAATTAGGAAAAATCATCGTTATGGTTAATCAATGTCTCAAATCTCAATCTCAATAGGGCCCTGACTTTGTTACACATCACGATCTTAGAATATATATATCAAATTATAAAAATGCAACTAAGGATTGTTTAAGACCTGTTATAGGCACATTTGTATATATCAACCGCCTACAATGCAAACAAATGTAACTTTTGATTAAAGTATCATGACCAACCTGTTGAAAAGCCTCATAAGGCTAACACATTTGGTATTTACGAACAACAATCGAGTGCAAATTCCCTCATCTGAAACTACTTCACACAGAAAATATAACCATGAAGTGATAGAGATTAGTTTCTTAATGTTTATACTCTCCAAATTTGGGGATTGTTAAAAAAAACTAATGGACATTAGCTAAATTCACATACGAGTCCTATGTGGGATATGACACGGTGGGACACGAGGAAGATAGAAGAGAGTAAGGGGACGTATAGATCCCACAGTAAAGTCAGGGCCGGCCTGTTAGACTTTCCACCTTAGGCACTGGCCTAAGGCCTCCAACTTTTAGTAAGTTTTATATATTGTATATTTATTAGACCCGAAAAAAACAAAACTAAACCAATTATATTTTAAAGGAGCACAAATAAAAATTGTTTAGGAAGAAAGCCCACATTCAAGCCCGGGTAAACCAAGAGGGTTTTGTTACTAAATATGTTGAAAATGATAATTTTGAAAAAGGGTCTTCACTTCGTAGTTCACTTAGGGTCTTCAAAATCGTTGGAACGGCTCTGCAGTAAACTCTAGAGAAGAAAAAGAAGATGATTTAACATGCTTATGTTTTAAGAAAATGCAGGTCTAATCAAGGTAGAATTATTAGTTGTAAATTCAATTCCACATCAAAAAGAGAAAGTATCAAGGTAGAATTATTATTATTATTATTATTTTTGAACGGTCAACGAATCCTCTAAATGGGCTACTGGCGAAATTCACAACATCGGGATACACTCACCTCCGAACCGGGGAAAACCCTCACCTAGGGCAGAAGCCTATGAACACTCGCCCGAAGGCACGACAATGCAGTGAGGTAAAACCCGTTCAGTTCAAAGATCGAACTAGTGATCGCCGCCTACTCGCCTAGTCTCCCATGTGCCGTTGAAAACTAATAGGGGAAGCAGGAATTGAACCTGGGTCTTTTAGAAACCCAAGTCTCTCCCTTACCACTCCACCACAAGCTCATTGGCACTTGCATAATCAAGGTAGAATTATTAGTTGCAAATTCATCAAAAAGAGAAAGTAAGTGATGCTATGATGGTATGTTAAGGGAACCCATGTGGGTTTATATATGTTGGGCATTTGGGCTAAGTATTGGTCCCATAAGTTCTTATCAAGTGAAACCCAAGCTAAGGTTTATGTTACATCTGTCTAGTATCCGGACCAATTATTGGTCTTTTCATAGGGTGGGTGGGCTTATATGTTGGTATATGGGTTTAGAGGTGGACATAAAAAACTAACCCGACCCGACATGCATAAGGGTTGAACACGGTTAAACCCAATTTGAACCTCTCAAAACCCGGTTTCAACCCAATCAAACCTAATCTTTCCCCACTAAAAAAACCAGTTCTAACCCGACCCGGCTTCGCTAGATATGGTTCAAACTTTTGTCAACCCAACCCAACCCGGTTTCAACCCGAACCAGTTTGGGTCCAAAACCCGATTTGTGCACCTCTATCTAGTTCAAGTATTGTTAATATAAAGTCTAAATTAGAAAGGAGAAAGCAAATTTTGTCACAAGTCACAACTATATAAACTCCAAACACACGTGTGAACCATCATTCATACATCAACTATATCAAACTCATTTCTTTTACATCATAAAAAAGAAGTAACCAATAAAAAATAGTTAGGCTCTAAGTAGTGGGCTAACGCACCCTTTCAAATGGAGGGTTTTCATTGGCGTCCTTTTAAACCCGTTACAATTGACGTTAAACCACTACACTCAGCCTAACTATAACAAAAATAAATTACATAACCGGCCCGCCATCAGGGACAACACTATTCGAATTCGCGGCCCTAATCATCCCCACCGCCGAACCACCACCACCACCGCCACGTGTACGTCCCTTAATCCTCCTCAACTCCGCCACCACTTCTTTCGCATCGGGCCGATCATCTCTATCGGCCGCCACACACCGAAACGAAAGCTCCGCCACCGCCGCCACAGCACCACCATCCACCGTAGCTAACCTCGGATCAATCACCTCCGCCAACAACCCCATCTGAATCTTCCCCACCGCCATATCCGCCAACGTCATCTCCCTCTTATCCCTATTCACATCAACCGCTTTCATCCCGGTAACCAATTCCAATAATACTACTCCAAAACTATAAATATCACTCTTTTCAGTCAACCGGAACGACCGGTAATAATCCGGATCCAAGTACCCAGGAGTACCTTGCGGACCGGTCCACACACAACCCGG
>JARYGA010017965.1:0-38089 GCA_030545235.1 Helianthus tuberosus
ACTCACTAATCTTGACAAAGTAAGACTAAATCATAAACTCATGAACTTGAATGTTTTGTAAAAATATGTAGTAAATCACTAGCACCTTTAGTAGGTCTTGTTATCTTTAGATCTACAAGTTTGTAACCTTATTTTTCAAGAAAAATTATGTTTATTCAAGTTTCAAGTTCATGGGTGGAAGGTTTCATCATCTTTCATATTTCTAACACTAACATCCCACTAGTTCATGTTCTTGAACATGACCTAGCATGTCTAGATGATGATCCATCCAACTTTTACTAACAAACAACATCAAATAAGCATAACTACACAAGATTTACACACATAACTTCTCTTTATCCACCTTATTCATCTTATGTTCAAGACTTTAATGTAAGTTCTTTAGTGTTTCTTAATTTTTAACCATTAAATCAACTATTAACCACCATAAACAAGATCAAGATGATGATTAGAAGCACTTACTACTAGCACAAGGCTAGGGAAGAAACAAGGTGTAAATGTGGTGGATAAAAGAAATCTAGAGAGGTTCTTGCACTTTCGAAAGCACCGGGCTTGTTTGTGGGACTCCTTGCACCTTTGGATGTATGAAAAATGGTTGATCAAAGCTTGAAGGTGGTGGTAGTGTGGTGAGGGGGTGGCGGCCGTAGGTGGTTATGGAGGGAGAGAGAGAACTTTGTTGTTGATGTTGTGTTTAGATGAAAGAGATGGGTTAACCCTTATGCATACTTATAAACCAATTCCCTAATGTCCAACATGTAATGTGTTCTCTAGATAACCAACATGAACCAATAAAATAATCAAACAAAATGGAAGTATGGGTCACCCTAAGGTGACCGTCGATTAGGGGGGGTAAGGGTTGGGTGATGATGATCTAGTTAGGACTTAGTTGCAATCTAATGAGTTTAGTTAGTTGATTAAGTGTGTTGTTTAATATAAAGGGTGTTAGGGTGTTCGGGGACCCTAACTAGCTCAGAAAAGTAAAAACTATGTCTTTGGCAATATTTTTATGTTCCGGGTAAAGTCCGGTTGTTCGGTTGGATGTTGATCCGTTAAAGTGCTAAATAAAGCTTTAAAGTGTCATTTATATTATTTTTAGTGACACGTTAAATTACCAACACTTTGGAAAGTGTCTAGGACTATTTTACCAAGTTTTTGCACTTTACTAGCATTGTTAAATGCTGAATTTTGGTTAACTAGTGCAAAATTCTGCACTTTAAGTATGTTTTAGGCATTTCCAGGCACTATAACTATCACGTAGTGACGCAGTTTTATGGTCCTCACCTCCCTACACTCCCTACCAGTGTAGTACTTCATTCCCGGCTCATACTGGCCTCAAAAATATTGTATGTCTAGGTGCTGGCATTGTCAGCATGTTTTTATGGTTATCCGCTCACTGTGCTAACTGTGCTTTGTGCATCAAGTTTGTCACTAATGTTTGTGTGTAAATAATAGAGTGACAGTATAAAGTGTGATACATGAGTATGTATGTAACAGAAATCAGTAAGCAGTTTAATCACAGTTGTAATCAAGCACAGTCATTAAGCACAAATTAAATATTAATTTAGTGTACGGATACATGTAAATGTGAGGGTTGTCACAGATGAGTGGTATATTTGCATGCCGATCACTAAAATAAAAATATTTTAGTGTGTACAAAAATTTTGGATGTCCAGATGTGGTCAGAACGTAAGACATGCGCGTAAATGCAAACTTACGTCGTTTTTGACACTTTTAGTCCCTGTAAGATCAAATAAGCATGTTTTCGCACACCGAACCATTCAAAGCTTATTTATAAGCTATGTTCAGGTTATATATGGTATGTTTAGCTTATGATCAAGTTCTGGACTATATGTTACTATACAAATCGGTATAGTTTCGCAGTTTGACACAAATAGTCCCTGCGATCGAACAAACTTGATTTCAACACACCAAACCATCCAAAACTTATTTCTAAGTTATGTGAAGGTTATTTAAGGTATGTTAAGTCTATTTCACTATTCCAGAGTGTTTGTCGCATTAAACTGACTGCGTTTACGCACTAGTTTGCGTATAACTTTCCAGAAAGTGATTTAAAGCTTGAAATCGGAATCGGATCAAATCGTAAAATCATCAAACACAATTACACACATAAAACACAAAAACTCATTGTTTTATTGATAATTAACATTGTTTTACGTTGTACAACGATTACAGAACACAGTTGTCACAGTCGATATGAGGATTTTGTTTAAAACAATCTTTGGCGTGGTGATATGTTTTAACCAAAGCATTATTAGAGTACATATTTGTAACTTCTTCGATAATCTTAACATCCTAAGATGTTTCGGTGGATGAATAAGAATGACCTAAAGACCTGATATTTGTTCAATATGAAACATTTGACAATATATTACTACTGTAGTTTATTTTAAAAGTAACATTAAAAAAACATACCAAACAGCATTTTGCCGGTTGAATATTTCATTATATAGTGTCGTATATATACAACTGGCTGAATCTTGGCTCATCTCCGTCAACTAGTAAAACACTACCAATTGTATGATAGTTTTGACCACTTAATCTAAAGACATAAGGAGCGCTTCCACAATTGATAGTTTTGTCAATCCTACTTCCCATTGAGGTAAATGAGAACGTCGAATTATATCGGCGAATATTTAAAAAAATTGCTTTTAGCATCACCACAAACAAATAGGTCTTTCAAAATATGAGGAGGATGTTTGAAGTCAGGTAACAAAACTTTACCATACGCACATGAAATAGAAAAGTTTGGTTTGTTTGGCTTTTTTTCTACCTTGTTGGCCTCAGATTTCCATAACTTTGCATGACATGATTGACATACTATGATCTGGTCAGCATGATCCAAGTAATCTGTATGTATTTTTTTGTGATGCAATAAATAAGTTTACTAATATAATATTTTTCAACCAAAATAATTTAAAAAAGTAGTAACTTGCAGCGGAAATAAAAAAGAAGTTAAGTATACCTTTTGAAACACCAGTTAGAGGGTTCCACACAATGTCAGGAACGTTGTTATCAGCCTTTGCTGTCAAGTCCACCGGTATAGGTGTTACAGCTCGACAAATGTTTTGTAACATACGCTTCCCCTTTGACATGCTTGTCAATGTTAAATTTGATGGTGATTCATTGTTAAATTTTCTTAGAACACCATTAGAAGATGCATTGTGACAACCCGAGATTTCAAGGTCTTTTCTCTATGCATCGCTTGTTTCGCAATCCTGTTGTTACAATATGTTTTATGTGATGTCATGTGTAGTTTATTGGAATGATTAGAATACTCTCATGTTTGATTGTTAGATGTGTAATGTTTAATGTTTAGACATAGCATGGCACCACACTTGATTCACGAGAAACCTAAGCCAGCGAAGAACTAGGGTTCTTCGCCCAAGCATGTCGACGAAAAACTAGAGTTCTTTGTCCCAAACACCTCACGGCGAAGAAGGTTCTTCGCCATGAGATCTTTCACCAAAAAGGGCATCGGCCCAGAACCATTCATGGCCCAGGATGAGCCGACAGTTGTTTAATTTGTATAATCACTAGTGATCGTCAATCATAAACTCAAAAACCCTAAAACTCTCTCTCTTTTCTCCTCTTCCTGTTCGACGGCAATCGTAGGCCTTGAAGCTTGTCCATCCCGAATAAATAATCACTTCGGTATCATGGTTAGTGTCTATTATTGTTTGTTGATAAAATCTTGATATCGTGATTCTATGAAAAACTAGGGTTTCACTATTAAGATCGTAAATCTAGAACATGAGGTTGAATATGGTATAAAACTATGATGGACTTGATGAGTAGGAATCTTTGGATTAACAAACTGATGATTTGTTCAATTAGTATGATGGTTCACATGATAAATTATTAGTTATGATTGGTATGACGAATAAGAACTGTTATGTTATGAATGGTTTTTAATGATTGATGATTGTTCATAACTAGGGTGCATGATTATGATTAAAAGGCGTTGTTTGATCTGAATTGGAAACTATCAAATCTGTTAGCAACTATTACGACTAAACATTAGGGAATTGTAACCGTCTGTTGAAGCAGCGATGAAACACTCCTCACGAAGAACATAACTCGACAAAGAACCTGGTCCTTGGTTGATTGGCTTTTGACGAACAACTAAGGTTCTTCGCCACCCTCATTCCTCGACGAAACCTGGTTCTTCACAGGAGGGTTCTTCGCCATGAGAGCATCCCACGAAGAATTGATTCTTCGTGGAGATGCTGCAAGTGAACAAAATGGATAGAACAGTTAAACAGTCTATGATGTTTGTGATAATGGATAAGTGTGTTGCATGACAATAATGTTGATTAGGAATGGAAATCTGGTTTGACTTGTGAGAACAGCAAACCCATCTGTTACGTGTTGCTATGTGTCATGCACATGGAATGTGAACTTGTATGCGAACTGAGTACTTGCTATATGTTATATAATGATCTTTGTGATGAACACAGTCTGTGTGAAATACGTGACTTAAATTATTACAAAACTGATTTCATTGGTAACCATGGTAGGGTTGGTTGACTAACTGGAACGGTTAACTTATTATACCGAGCAAATCTAAGGTGAGTTCACTGTCTTTTTCAAGCATGCGTCCTAGGGAGGGACATCTGATAAATATTACGGGGAGGAATACTGGGTAAATGGGTTTAACTGGAATGTTAAACTTAGGATGTTGGTTAATACACTCCTATCTATCATTTAAGTCCCATCATATACCGAATTAGTTGTCGGGGAGGCAACGGGGTTATTAGTTGATAGCGCTATTAGGTTTGGCACCCTCACATCGTACCGGGGAGGACGGGCGTGAACTAACTACCTTAACCACTCGACCAATGTTTGATAGAGCATTGGGGAAGGGCAAATAATCTGGAGCCATTTGCTATAATCGAGTTATTAACAACATCGTATTTCTGGAAAGCTTTAAACTTATACTTAGTAACTAAACGTGATAACAAACTTTGAACTCACCTGCGTCGTCTGACACACTTGTCTCATGCTTGCCACACGTTAGATTCATGGTTATGGAACTTGCTATCTGGGAGTGCTGGAGTGGTCATGGGTGGAGTCTCTTGGATACATGTTCATTGGTTTCGTACATTTGTTTTGAAAACACATAAATGACGATTTACATTATGCTTCCGCTGAACGTATTGGTTTTAAGTTGTGATTTGAATTTACTTTATTAAATAAATGGAAACTTTTATTTAATTTCTTATTATAGTTCAATATGATTAGTGGCAGGATTCTGGTACATCACACGTTCCGCAGTGTTTTCGCATGTGGTATTTTGGGGGTGTGACAGTTTGGTATCAGAGCCACTGCTTATAGTGAACTAGATTTTAAAACGTTTTTATAAAACCAGACTATAACCGAATAGCTTTGAAATCGACCATGACACTCAGCTCCAGACTGCGAGGTTCGTCTCTAGTTTATTTATCGCATAGTATATCTAGTGTACTCTTACGTATTATGATTAAACTGAGTTCATGTGTTACTTGACTATGTTATGTGGTTGATAGAGTCACAATGCGACATTCCTCTAGACTTTCATGATTCATGTTTTGTGATGCCTTTTGTCTTGCTACTCGAATTTGAGGAACCTTTTAGCACGAGTTGGGAGGAGCTGAGATAAACATACAAATTGCCTTGTTATTATGGGTGCACATATAATAATAATGTGGGGTGCATGTGATTCCCAGTGAGGCTTAACGAGTGTGAAAGGGGTTCCGCCCTGTTGTATGATGTAAACTTGGTAGTCTGTAGAAGTCATCGTGATGTTTGACTTTTACTCAATTATGACCCTTAACCATTTTCCCTTATCTTATATAGAATCATGAGTGGATGTGGTGGACGTAATGGTGGTTGTGGTGGTGGCCGCGGCGGTGGACGTGGCAACATTAATATGACCCAGGCTGAATTAACCGACCTGATCAACACTCGTGTGGCTGAAGCCCTAGCCGCTTATCAGGCTGGTACGATATGTGCCAAATACTCTTTATTCTTGTGTCGCGTACTCAACTCTTACCTGTGTGTTGTATTTTCTTTCGTTCTTAGGTCAACAAGTGAATCAGAATCAAAACAATCCGCCTGTTTGCACGTTTAAGACGTTCATGGATTGTAAGCCACATACATTCAGTGGGACTGAAGGAGCTGTGGGGCTACTTCGCTGGTTTGAGAAAGCCGAGCCAGTATTCGTTATGTGTAACTGTCCTGTGGGGGACCGGGTGAAGTATGCTACAGGCACATTGGAGGATGGTGCCTTAACTTGGTGGAACGCCCAAGTGCAGATGTTGGGCGTTGAAATGGCTAATGCAACTACTTGGGATGATTTCAAGGAGTTGATGCGGGAGGAGTACTGTCCTCATGACGAGATTCAGAAACTCGAGAACGAATACTACAATCTGAAGATGGAGGGGTCCAAGATCGAGGCTTACACGAACCGATCTCATGAGCTAGCAAACATGTGCCCTAACTTATCACGACCACCACCTCGAAGGATCGAATTGTACATCAAAAGCTTAGCACCACAAGTTAAGAGTTTAGTCACTGCTGCAAATCTTAACAACCAGCCTCAGATCATTCGTTTAACACACAAGATTACAGACCAAGAGGTCGAGCGTGGTTCGCTACCGCCTCGTGTTATTGCTGCTCCTACTGCTACTACTACCCCTGCTAGTGATAATAAGCGTGAGTGGAATGATACGGACAAGGTGTCCAACTCAAATCAGCCGCAGAAAAGGCCAGATAATAGCAATAATCGTAGTTTCAGTCAGTCCTCCTCTGTTAACCAAGGTTAGAGTAGCAATCCGAATCAAGGCTCTTATGATGGAAGGCAACTATAGTGCAACAAGTGTGGTTATCATCATCGTGGACCGTGTGTCCGAGCGTGCCACAGGTGTGATAAGGTGGGCCATATGGCAAAGGACTGTAGAGCTCCGTTCCCAAAGCAGAATCAGCAGCAACAACAGCAGCATCAGCATCAGCAACAGCAAAGGCAGCAGCCCCATCAGAACAAGAGCAATATGAAGGGGTGTTTCCAGTGTGGGGACGAGGGTCACATTAAATGGGATTTCCCTTAGTTGAATCAAAATGCCAACGATAACAACAACCGTTAGAATAACAATAACAATGCTAGGAACAACAACGACAACAATGGGGGAAATGGTGCTCGTGGAAGGGTATTCACGATTGGTGCTGGTGATGCTAGGAACGACGGCAATTTCGTGACTGCTACGTTTTCTGTGAACAACCTCTTTGCTTCTGTGTTATTTGATTTCGGTGCCGATTGGAGTTATGTGTCCTTAGAGTTCAGTCAACGATTAGGGTTAACTCCAACACCTCAAGAAGCTAAGCATGTAGTAGAATTAGCTGATGGTAAGACGATTGAAGCCTCACACATCATTAGGGGATGTAAACTCGATCTTGTGGGTCAAGTGTTTGATATTGACCTCCTTCCTATTACCCTCGGTAGTTTTGACGTAGTGGTTGGTATGGTCTGGTTGTCCAAGCATCGTGCTGACATACTTTGTAAGGAGAAAATAGCACGTATACCTCCCCCTAGTGAAGAGTCACTGTCTGTCCAGGGCCATCGAAGTGGTGCTTTGGTTGGCATCATTTCTGCTATGAAAGCCCAGAAGTGTCTACGAAAGGGGTATCCTGCTATTCTAGCACTTGTTACTGATACTCCGCCTGAAGAAAGGAAGATCGAAGACCTGCCAGTTGTTCATGAGTTTACCGATGTGTTTCCGGAGGAACTTCCTGGTTTACCTCCTCACCGTCAAGTGGAATTTCAGATTGATCTTACTCCAGGAGCGGCCCCAATTGCTCAGGCTCCTTATCGTCTTGCACCTGGGGAGTTGCAAGAGTTATCTAATCAGCTTCAAGAACTGTTGGATAGCGGTTTTATCCGACCCAGTTCTTCACCTTAGGGAGCCCCAGTTTTGTTTGTGAAGAAGAAAGACGGGTCTTTTCGTATGTGCATAGACTATCGAGAGCTCAACAAAGTGACAGTCAAGAACCAATATCCTTTGCCATGCATCGACGATCTGTTTGACCAGTTGCAAGGGTCAAGTTTTTATTCGAAGATCGACTTAAGATCGGGCTATCATCAAATGAGAGTCCGAGAGGAGGATGTTCCAAAACCAGCTTTTCGAACACGGTATGGCCATTATGAGTTTCTGGTTATGCCATTCGGGTTAACTAATGCACTAGCGGTTTTCATGGACCTCATGAACCGCGTGTGCAAACCGTATCTTTACGACTTCGTCATCATGTTTATCGATGACATTCTGATCTATTCAAAGAGCAAGGAGGATCATGAGCGAAACTTGCATCTTATCTTGGAGCTTCTGAGGAAGGAGCAACTCTACGCGAAATTCTCTAAGTGTGACTTCTGGATTCGAGAGGTAAACTTCCTTGGTCACATTGGGAACAAATCGGGGATACACATGGATCCTGCAAAGATTGATGCTATCAGAAATTGGGCAGCACCGAAGAATCCTTCGGAGGTGCGACAATTTCTTGGTCCCGCTGGGTATTATCGCAGATTTATTAAAGACTTCTCGAAGATCGCTCAACCTCTCACCGCACTAACACAGAAAGGCGTAGTATACTCTTGGGAAATGAAACAGGAGGATGTTTTCCAACTCGTGAAACAAAAACTCTGCAGTGCACCGATCTTGTCTCTACCCGAAGGTACCAAGGATTTTGTGGTATATTGCGATGCTTCTATTCAAGGCCTCGGCTGTGTGCTAATGCAACACGAGAAGGTGACAGGTTACGCTTCTCAGCAGTTGAAGGTTCATGAGAAGAATTACATGACTCACGACTTAGAGTTGGGGGCCGTGGTGTTTGCGCTGAAAATCTGGAGGCATTACTTGTATGGTACTAAATGCACTATTTATACCGACCACAAGAGCCTTCAGCACATCTTTGACCAGAAGGACTTAAATATGCGACAGCGTCGCTGGGTAGAACTCTTAAATGACTACGACTGTGCAATCAAGTATCATCCAGGTAAGGCTAACATCGTAGCTGATGCCCTTAGTCGAAAGGAAACGAAACCCAAACGTGTCCGCGCCTTGCAGCTCACCATCCATTCTAATTTACCTGACCAGATCCGTTCTGCTCAAGCTGAAGCACTGAAGGAAGAAAACCTTAAAGCAGAGTACTTGTGGGGCATGGAGAAACGACTCGTAGAGAGATCTGATGGAATTTACTATTTCATGGAGCGAATATGGATTCCTTTGTTTGGAAATCTTAGAGAGCTTGTGATGGACGAAGCGCACAAGTCTCGATACTCTGTTCATCCGGGTTCGGATAAGATGTATCAGGACCTCAAAGTTTTGTATTGGTGGCCGAAGATGAAAGCTCACATCGCGACTTATGTGAGTAAGTGTTTGACTTGCGCAAAAGTCAAGGTAGAGTATCAGAAACCCTCAGGCCTGTTCCAGTAACCAGAGATACCCATGTGGAAATGGGAGCAAATTGCTATGGATTTTTTCACAGGTTTACCAAGAACTTAAAGTGGGAACGATACCATCTGGGTGATCGTTGACCATCTCGCGAAGTCAGCGCACTTTCTTGCAATCAAGGAAACTGATAAGTTCTCACAACTTGCTGCTGTCTATCTTAAAGAAGTGGTTTCTAGGCATGGGGTGCCAACCTCTATTATTTCTGATCGTGACCCGTGTTTCATTTCAGATTTTTGGTAGTCGATGCACAAATCGTTTGGCTCACGTCTCGACATGAGTACTGCTTATCACCCACAGACGGATGGTCAAATCGAACGAACCATCCAAACACTTGAAGAGCATGTGTGATAGACTTTGGTAAAGGGTGGGAGAAACACTTGCCGATGATAGAGTTTTCTTACAATAACAGCTACCATTCTAGCATCCAGGCAGCTCCATTCAAAGCATTGTACGGATGGAAATGCCGTTCTCCTCTCTGTTGGGCTGAGGTGGGTGATAGTCAAATCACATGTCCGGAACTTGTACTTGAAACCTCTGAAAAGATTGTTCAGATTAGAAATTGTATGGCGGCAGCGCATGACCGTCAGAAAAGCTACACTGACAAGTGTAGGAAACCCTTGGAATTCGATGTAGGCGATCGTGTTATGTTGAAAGTCTCACCTTGGAAGGGTGTGGTGTGCTTTGGGAAGCGCGGCAAGCTTAATCCACGTTATGTTGGGCCATTTCAAAATTTTGGGGCGAATTGGTACAGTGGCTTACAAGCTTGAGTTACCTGCTAAGTTGGGTAACGTTCATGATATCTTCCACGTGTCGTAACTAAAGAAGTGTTTGTCCGATAAAACACTTGTGGTACCATTTCAAGAGCTGAAAATCGACGACAAATTACAGTTTGTCGAGGAACCCATCGAAATTATGGATCGGGAAGTCAAGGTCCGTAAACATAGTCGAATTCCGATCGTGAGAGTTCTTTGGAACTCAAGACGTGGACCGGAGTTCACGTGGGAACGCGAAGATCAGATGAAGCTCAAGTACCCTCAACTATTCCCAACTGACCAATCTAATCCTGATGCAATTGGTGAATTTCGGGATGAAATTCCCTTTCAAGTTGGGGACCTGGGGAAAATCCACAGTCATCCGGACCTAACAACGTGCTGTTTTGGATCACTTATCAAATTTCGGGACGAAATTTCTTTCAAGTTGGGATGATGTGACAACCCGAGATTTCAAGGTCTTTTCTCTACGCATCACTTGTTTTGCAATCCTGTTGTTACAATCTGTTTTATGTGATGTCATGTATAGTTTATTTGAATGATTAGAATACTCTGATGTTTGATTGTTAGATGTGTAATGTTTAATTTTTAGACATAGCATGGCACCACACTTGTTTCACGAGAAACCTAAGCCAGCGAAGAACTAGGGTTCTTCGCCCAAGCATGTCGACGAAAAACTAGAGTTCTTCATCCCAAACACCTCACGGCGAAGAAGGTTCTTCGCCAGGAGGTCTTTCGCCAAAAAGGGCCTCGGCCCAGAACCATTCGTGGCCCAAGATGAGCCGACAGTTGTTTTGTTTGTATAATCACTAGTGATCGTCAATCATAAACTCAAAAACCCTAAAACTCTATCTCGTTTCTCCTCTTTCTGTGCGACGGCAATCGTAGGTCTCGAAGCTTGTCCATTCCAAAAAAACTAATCACTTCGGTATCACGGTTAGTGTCTATTATTGTTTGTTGATAAAATCTTGATGTCGTGATTCTATGAAAAAATAGGGTTTCACTACTAAGATCGTAAATCTAGAACATGAGGTTGAATATGGTATAAACTATGATGGACTTGATGAGTAGGAATCTTTGGATTAACAAACTGATGATTTGTTCGATTAGTATGATTGTTCACATGATAAATTATTAGTTATGATTGGTATGACGAATAAGAACTGTTATGTTATGAATGGGTTTGAATGATTGATGATTGTTCATAACTAGGGTGCATGATTATGATTAAAAGGTGTTGTTTGATCTGAATTGGAAACTGTCAAATCTGTTAGCAACTGTTACGACAAAACGTAAGGGAATTGTAACCGTCTGTTGAAGCAGCAACGAAATACTCCTCGCGAAGAACATAACTCGACGAAGAACCTGGTCCTTCGTTGATTGGCTTTTGACAAACAACTAAGGTTCTTCGCCACCCTCATTCCTCGACGAAGCATGGTTCTTCGCAGGAGGGTTCTTCGCCATGAGAGAATCCCACGAAGAATTGATTCTTCGTGGAGATGCTGCAAGTGAACAAAATGGACAGAACAATTAAACAGTCTATGATGTTTGTGATAATGGATAAGTGTGTTGCATGACAATAATGTTGATTAGGAATGGGAAATCTGGTTTGACTTGTGAGAACAACAAACCCATCTGTTACGTGTTACTATGTGTCATGCACATGGAATGTGAACTTGTATGCGAACTGAGTACTTGCTATATGTTATATAGTGATCTTTGTGATGAACACAATCTGTGTGAAATACGTGACTTAAATTATTACAAAACTGATTTCATTGGTAACCACGGTAGGGTTGGTTGACTAACTGGAACGGGTAACTTATTATACCGAGCAAATCTAAGGTGAGTTCACTGTCTTTTTCAAGCATGCGTCCCAGGGAGGGACATCTGGTAAATATTCCGGGGAGGAATATTGGGTAAATGGGTTTCACTGGAATGTTAAACTTGGGATGTTGGTTAATACACTCCTATCTATCATTTAAGTCCCATCATATACCGAATTAGTTGCCGGGGAGGCAACGGGGTTATTAGTTGATAGCGCTATTAGGTTTGGCACCCTCACACCGTACCGGGGAGGACGGGCGTGAACTAATTACCTTAACCAATCGACCAATGTTTGATAGAGCATTGGGGAAGGGCAAATAATCTGGAGCCATCTGCGGTAATCGAGTTATTAACAACATCGTATTTCTGGAAAGCTTTAAACTTATACTTGGTAACTAAACGTGATAACAAACTTTGAACTCACCAGCGTCGTCTGACACACTTGTCTGCATGCTTGCAGGTCATTAGATTCATGGTTATGGAACTTCCTACAGTAGAAACTCGATTATTTAATAAACTCTCTAAGATAATATTTTTTGCCGGTCCCGACTCGGGGATAGGGTGCTAAATTAATAATTCGCTAAAATTATAAGATAATACATTTTTTATAATTTCTTTAGACCCCATATAAAATATAAATTAATAATTCCTTATATATAGCATATTACATGAATGATTTATGAAGGTTTCTTGAAAAATGACTCAATTGTCTTTTGTTTTTTGTTGAAATCAATTTCCCCTTGAATCTCGTCTCTAATTTTCCTTAGCATGGTAAGAACTTCTGGTGTTGTTTTCTAAAGACCGCTTAACTGTATTCGATATTGTCGCTTGACTCACCTGCAAACCATAGTTACTATGAACCCATTCTTGCAATTGCTTTGAGTGAGACTTGGATTATCCTTGTTGTGCTTGCATAATGCTCTTCGAATCTCGTCTGTCATTGTTGTTTTTTTCACACCTTCAAGATGGGAAGCCATGTTGTGTGTATGATTTGTTTGTGTTAACCTATTTTGATCTTGTATTTATATAGAAAATATTTTTAATGTCCATAAAGTGATACATTGAACACAAGAAGCATAATAAGGTGGGAGATTGAAGGTTTCTTTCAAATTGGGCCGTTCATTTGATATACATGCATTGTATACATACAATAATTAAGTGGAAGCTTGAAAGGGGTTTGTAAACCAAGTATTATACTATAAATTAATAAAATATTAATTAATATATAAATTAATAATTATTAATTTATCGATTAATTAATAACTCTTTTAATTAATAAATTTTGGTGGTCACAAGTGTATTATTTTATAGAGTTTCTACTGTATCTGGGGAGTGCAGGAGTGGTCATGGGTCGAGTCTCTTGGATACATGTTCATTGGTTTCGTACATTTGTTTTGAAAACACTTAAATGACGATTTACATTATGCTTCCGCTGAACGTATTGGTTTTAAGTTGTGATTTGAATTTACTTTATGAAATAAATGGAAACTTTTATTTAATTTCTTGTTATAGTTAAATGTGATTAGTGGCTGGATCCTGGTACGTCACACGTTCCGCGGTGTTTCCGCATGTGGAATTTTAGGGGTGTGACATGCATGGTTTTCTAAGGGTGTCCGGGGCGTACAGCGGGGACCTCATCGGTGACCACATCCACCGATCGGGAACACCGCCGCCAACGGTGCGGGGACCCGAATCGGGGGGTGGTTGCGGCACTTGTTCACCGCTTTGAAATGGCACGCATATTGATGAACGGTCGTTTAAACGGTCGACTTTAAAAAAAAAAATCACTTTTTAAACAAATATAAATAACCACACCCACTTCACTATTTTTTATACTCTCAAACCACACCCACTTCTTATTTTTTATACTCTCAAACCACACCCACTTCTTATTTTTTATACTCTCAAACAACACCCACTTCACTAAATGGATCCCAGGTTCCCGATTTTTCATCCCCTACCCGACTTTCCCGACGATGAAGGTTCTCCGTCAAACGATAGTAGCTTAATTTTCTTCCAAAATCTCATCCAACAAGCGGAGATACTAGACACGGCATCGTCTAGTAAAAAAAAAGTTGTCCTCGAGATCGTGAGGGTGGCCACGAAACACTAATGGCCGATTATTTTGTAGAAAATCCAAAATTTAATGCCGATATTTTTCGTCAGAGGTTTCGTATGTCCAAGTCTTTGTTCCTAAAAATTGTTAGTGACGTCGAAGCGAACGACGAGTGGTTTCAAGAGGGCTTGGACGGGAGAATGAAGAAAAGTTTCACGCCGTTGCAAAAGGTTACTTCTGCGATTAAACAACTTGCAACCGGTAACCCACCAGACGAAAACGACGAGTATTTAAAGATGTCTGAAAGAACCTCTCGTGAGTGCCCTTGAATATTTATGCCAGACGGTCTGTGCAATGTATGCCGGTGAATTCTTATTTTTCTAGTTTGAATGTAATTTTTATTTTTCTAGTTTGAATGTAATTTTTATTTTTCTAGGTTGTTTTTTTTTTAATTTAATGAAATGTCTTTTATTTAATTTTTATTTTTATTAATATTTTTTTAATTTATAAACATGCATAATTTTACAACAAATAAAAAAAAAACCCAAGTCCCCTATTAGGGGAGTAACGCCATCAAAATGGGGTGTTAGGGGAGTTTAAGAGGGGAGTTGACGTGGCACTATCTGATTCGTGGTGTGTAAGAGAGGGGACTCCCCTCTTAGGGGAGTGCCCCTCTCACCCTAAATGTATACAAACACGTAAATAAAAGTACAAAAATTAAGGATGATGGATTGTTAGACCGGTAAATTGACATTACCTAAATGGGTCGAAACGTTAATATATGTTACAAAGCTAACGGATGATGGAGTGTTCACTATAAATGTTGTACTCGGATTGAAATTTTGATTCTGAGGCATTAATGAATTGAGATTATATAATATTATATGAAGTGGGTCCCACATATATATAATACTTAATTAATTTATTTTGTTTTACATTAAGGGCATTTTAGTCATTACACGTACTTAATAGCAAAAACTAAGGCCCTGTTTGTTTGCATCTTAATAGCCTCTTAATACCCCATGTCTGATTGAGTCAAATTTCAGATTGTTTGTTTCACCCCTCTTAAAACTTACCCACCCTCTTATTTGTGTCTGACTGAGTCATACATGGGGTGGAGTCTGACAAAACTCTGAATGACAATTGTGACTTGTATACCCCTCAATCCTAAAAAACACAAACATCTCCTTCTTCATCATATTCCAGGCGGCAGCCGCTGCACCTTCTCCACTCCAGACGCCGCACCATTAAACCCGCCCACAACCTTCTTGTTGTCACCACAACAAATACCAAGATCCCCAAAAAATCAGCACTGTATAAAACCAACAAGTTACCTAAAACTGAAGAGAAACGATACTTACCGGAGCCTGTCGGAGCAGCCGTTCACTCCTGTGGCTCGCCACTGTGCCGTTTGCATCCCACCGGAGCCCCTGCACACCTGCATCTAGCACGAAAACAACAAGCTCAGCCGCCGGCGACGTCTTCAGGTTGCCGGAAAAACATCGATGCTGCATTCTCTCTTCCCGATCTATATCTCTCTCTCTCACTGATCTCTCTCTCTTCTTCCTGCTTCGAACCTGCTGTCCGACACCACCACTTTCGCCATGAACCATCACTATCGCTATCATCATCAACATCATCATCGACATCACTGCCGAAGTTTGTGCCTTTTAGAGAGAGAAGCAACGAGCTTTTTAGAGAGAGAAGCAGAGAGTTTGTGAAGTGAGAGAGAGCAACTTTAGTTTTTATAATCAATTAGGTATTTAGTTTTGTTGAGAGGGGTAAAAATGTCATTTTACACAGTCATTCATATGTGCAACCAAACAGCACTTTACTGGTTCAGCACTTACTGGTTCAGAGCCTCTTACCCATTCAGACCTCTTATTCATTCAGCACTTATTGGTTCAGATGTTGCCAAACAGCCCCTAACTCTCATCCACTTCAGGGACTATCTGAGAATGAATGTGCAAAAGTTAGGGGCTATAGATATAATTTTAGAAATATAGGGAGTATAGGTGAAAACGGAGCATACCACAGGGACTATTCGAGCGTTTTTCTCTTCATTATTTTTCTTAACTTCTGATATATCATGCATACCACTAGAGTATCATTGTGTCACGTGCGGAATCACCCGATCATATTCATCTCTACTGCCAATAATGTCTATACACCAATTCAGGTGGAAACCTAATAAATTTGAGAAAAACTCACCACTGTGGGAATCGAACCAAGAACCTAATGTTTTCTAAGTCTTATTCCACTTTTAAGATACCACTAGGCTATAATCCCATAGCCATGCGAAAATTCTTTTTTACTTTGATCATATATATGAAATCTATTTTGGGAACTAAACAAATCAAATACAAAAATGCATAACCTTTCCCCTTTCGTACCATTGATATTCGTAATCTTCATATTTTCATACATGGATCCAAGCTCACCTTTTGGATAACTTCTTAGTAATGACTCAAACAAGTAAAATGTCTAGATCTCACGATCGAGTAAGCATAAAAAAAAGTTTTGTGATTTGATATTCATGATTTTACGACTTAATTTTGCGATTTGCTATTGCCAATTGATATTCTTAGGTTTAAGTCACACACGGGCTCTGACTGCTATTGCCAATTGATATTCTTAGGTTTAAGTCACACATGGGCTTTGACTTTGTAGTTCGCTTAGAGCCTTTAAAAATGTTGAGTCGGCCCTGGAAGTGCCATAAGATCTACGAATCTGAACATTAGCTGTTGTTGTTGGTCTAAATCAAGAACTGAAAACTAGTCCTCTCTTATGTTAATATGCATTGCCCCTCCTTTAAATAAATAAGAAAAGCAATAATAAACTCAACCAGTTAATGCATAATCAGTAAACATTAAACTTGAACAATTTTGTTTTTGTAACATGGAGTTAAGGTAAAGAGGATGATGGGGGTGCCGGAGAATGTCTCTATAGACAAAATCATATTCTCCATTTTCTAGAAATGCTATCAGGTTTATCTAAAGGTGACTCAATCATACCTTAACCATCTCATATTATATTTTTTACTTATTTACTTTAACCTCTTTGATTTGCTATTCAGATGAACTTAGTCCAAAAATTACACATGTTTTTGCTGTTATTTCGAGTCTTAGTAAAGCAACTTGATTTCTTTAAAAGTTGGAACTTCTATCAGAACATTTGTAGAGTAAATTGTTATCATTAAAGATTACAACGGAAGTTTAAAATGAGACATTGTTGTTCACTTGTTTGTCACTTGTTTTTTGAAAGTTAAAAGAGGGGTATTCAAAATTTGTTTCGAATTAAAAAAAAAATGAAATTCGTTTAAATTCGATTCGATTATCAAGAATTCGTTTCAATTATAAGAATTTAAATTCGAATTAATTCGAGTCAAGTAAATCGAATACGAATTTATAATTTCAAATTCGATTTAATTCTAAATTCGAATAAAAATTATACTTATTATTTTTTATATATAATACATATATAACTTTTATTAGGCTATAAATAAATTATTTTCAAAACTTATTCCAAGTATTAAAATTACCCATTATCAAACCCATTACATGGTCTATAACTAAAACTAAGTAACAAATCTATAAGTAGATTTTTAACCCTAAGACCATGGGTAATGGTTAATGCCCCTTAAGGGGCATTTTTTGCCACATCACGATCATAATTCTTCATGTAATGGTTAAAACTTCATAATGCTCATTTCATTTATTACTTTCCTTGTTTTTCCTCCTTATTGGGCATTGTTCTAGAAATGCCCCTCACTCTTCATGCCCCTATAATGCCCATGAGGAATGGTGTAAGGGCATTATGAAAATCTTTCATGCCCTTATAAAGCCCCATTACATATGGTCTAAAAATATTAACTTGTAATATGGAGTGGTTATTCCTGACTTCTCGTTTCCAATTTTAGACTTATGATACTTTATTTAGAACTTTTATTGTGCTATCGTGCTTTATGACTGTTTTAAAATTTATGCTTCATTTTGATAGTTTTTTACATGTTTTTAAAGAATCTGAATCAAATCGAATTTATTCAATTCGAATTCAAAATTTTAATCGAATACGAATTAAGTTTTTTATTCGAATACGAATTCGAATCGAATTCTAACTCAAGGGAAAGTAAAATTATTCGAATAATTCGAAAATTCGATATTCGATTCGATAAACACCCCTAATTTGAGGTAGTAAAAGATATTAATGTATAATAAAGTTCATTTATATTGGTTTGGGATTAAATACAAAGGCCCTAAAAATAAGAAGTCGTATAAAGGATATCAGACTCCGATTGACCTTATTCAAGCGGCATTGGAACCGTCTTATCGAACTCTACGATGTGAGATTTTAGGTTTTCACTTTTGGATTTATAGGTTGTAGATTTTAGATTTTTTGTTTATTATCATTGTGTCTTTTCAATATTTGTGTTATTGTGTCTTTTTTGCGACTCATTGTGTCTTTTGTCCTTGACATTATATTATCTTTTTCGGTATTGTGTTATTTGCTCGACATTGTGTTATCTTGTGGAATCTATTTTGTCTTTAAACACTTTTTTATTTTTAGTATCATTTGTAGAATAACTTAATCTTATTTAAATTATTAAACCTTATTACAATAAAACTAAAATGTTGTAATTCATTTTCTTCATAAAATCAAAAGAAGGTATGCCAAGGTATGTTGTAATATTAATTGGATCACTTCGTGACTCGATATAGATAAGTTGTATGCCAGATTTATTTGGTGGGGGGTCATGGGTCCATGTGTGTATCACATCACTCGTGCCATGACAAATTATCTCGGTCAAGTTTATATTCATATTTGAAATTTTAGATTTATTATGTCGGTTAAGTTTATATACAGATTTGAAATTTTAGATTTAAATAAATTAAATGACATGTCGGTTAAGTTTACATACATATTTGAAATTTTAGATTTAAATTAAATGACAAATTATGTCGGTCAAGGAATATACATGTTTGAAATTTTAGATATATATTAGAGTTTAAAGTTTAAACACAATCCACAACCACAACATAGTTGTCTTGATTCTTATGGATCCAAATACACACGGTCCTAAATTAGTTTCAAAAGTTGTCCACAACATTTTAAACACGTCAAATATCACTTCTACAAGATATGCCAAAATCCTGAAGCCGAACCCATGTACCTGAAAACCATGTAAAAATCAAGTGTCAATACAAAGAAATGTGAGTTCACGTATTCAACTTTGTAACAAGTTGTTTAAGGAAAACTTTCGTACTATGAATTTTTAATGGTATAACAACCATATATAGTTAAGAAAGTAAATTTTATTTCCTTTATCAAAATCTGAGAGTCAGCTATCGTGAGTGTTTTATGGAAAACATCCAATAAGATCATTTTCCCAAGGTTTATGTATTAAATTTCAGCCCAATCGCTCAGATTTGTAAGTTTGCAAGAAATTACGAGCTATATATCAATAGTGAGGGTATAATCAAGCTAGACTCATTAAAAGAATATAAATTCGTCGCTTAAATTGACACGGAGCTACCGGTCATGACGGGGTGGTCAACTTGATAGATCTATCAACAATTCCATGCATACATTATTAATGATTAAGTTGGCTAAAAGAAATTGCGCCAAGTACCACGTAATTGGGTCACCCAAATGCCAGCCTCAATGAATAATATATATATTCTACTAAAAAGTTAAATTTAATATACGGTGTTATTCAAACACCGTCATGCTCTGTGTTTCCTCGAAACGTCTTTATATTCATTAAATTCCCGTTTTTCTCGAAAACAAATTTTATATCATACACATCTCCAAAACCATGTTTTCCATAAAAACATAACATATCATTTCAAAACCATATTTTCCATGAAAATATATTTTTATATTATTCAAATGCATATTTTATACAAAAACGTATAATTATCCTTTTTAAGGCGTGTTCTTCCCCCAAAACAGTATATAAAACACTAAAAGAGGGATTAGTGGCACTCACCTTTGGGTGCGTTTTTATATTATCGCAATCCCTAAAATTGGTCTACACGTCCTAAATTAAGTAGGAACGATTTGATAACCAATTATTCTATTAACGCCTAAGTTTCTCCAATACTTAGAATTTTCACATAACTTTGAGATTTTCTCGAAAAGTATTTATTTTGATTATGTTGGCGTGTGTGTGTGTATATATATTTATATAGGGTCAGGATTTAGGGAAAACGCTGAAAAATGTGAGAACAGTGAGAACACTTATGGATCGTCCGATCAAAACAATCTATGGACTAGATTGGCGCAGTGGGATTTTCGTAAATAACATCAATTTTATTACGTGGACGCGCTTAATTAAGGGTAAAAAAGTCTTTTACTGCTCAAATTCAAAATGCCAAACTAAAATGAGAACACGCCATTCAAAACGAATAAAACGCCATTAATATAAAATGCCAAAGCTTAATGATAAAACGCGTTGCAGACTTACAGGTAGAAGAAACAAACAGTAACTGAAAGTCAATTATTAACATTTATTAGAAGAAATTCCCTCCTAAATTACGCACCAAAAACATCATTATATAAACGACGTTAACATTCCTTCTATAATCATTTCCATCCATCATTCTAAACACGTCTTTTACCAAAACACCAAGTTTAATCAAAATGCCAAAAATGGCAACCATCGTTTCATGGAGATACACCCTGAGAATCAGAAGATTCGTCATACGTTTTGACAACAGAAGAAGGCTGTTTGTTAAGACAATCAAAGCAATTTTGAAAATGGAAGAAGAGGTACAAAGGGGTATCCTATCGCTTGGCATCCCTCTTGATAATGAATGTGATGAAACACATAAGCTTATGAGAAGATTAACCAGGAAATTTAGACCAAGCAAAGCAAATGCAAAAATGGACCCAGTCATCATATCATGGCGTTTTGATAAAGAAACAGACATGGTGACCGTTATATGTGACAACGAAGCGCAGGAAGACTACATGCTTGAAGACATCATGACCAAGCAGGGGGTTGGGTTCATGGAAGAGTTACACAATGCCACATGTTTGAACACAAACATGGACATAAAAATGGCGTTGATGCATGACATGTTCAAATGGAGGCTTCCAAATCTTCAAGAACAATAAGCCAATGAAAGTGAAAGTGATGACTTGGAGAAAGACAAGAAGAAAACTCCGAAGAAGAAGACGAAGGAAGTGATGGATACTTCTCAGACAAAGTCCCTTCTGACGAGGAGTTTTATTTTTTTTTTTTGTTTTCTTTTGTGTAATTTTTTTCAAATAATAAAATATTATATTTATCTCATTAGTTACAAAATGCCAAAAAAATACAAGAAAAGCCATTGAATACAAAACGCCAAATAATAAAAACTATTTTTCCTGTATAATTTTTTCTCTATCAGTGTATTTTATCATCTTGGTCTACAAAACACCATTAAATATAAAAACGCCAAACTTGGAAGATGGGACGTCGTACACCCTTAACAAATATAGCTGAACAAAACAGTAAATAAAGACAGTAACTGAAAGGACGGTTACTTTATTACTAGCATTTATTATAATAAAATCCCGCCTAAACTACACGTCAAAAACATCCTATAAAGAGAAACGTCTCTACACAATGCATTGATCATACCCAAAAACAACGCCATGTTTCCTAGAAACCATTCACTTTAAAACACCAACAAATAGTTAAAAAACCATAGATGGCAAACCTCGTTTCTTGGATATTCAGTATTGTTCTACATGAACTTTCACAGAATGGATTCTTACCTGGGGTGGGTATCTCTATAAGTTTTTTTGCTGAATGAGATAGACAAATATTCAAGAAAAAGATACTGATGACAGTGATATGTCATTTTGTTTGCTTTGTTCTTGATGGATATATTGATGGCATGCAGGGATCGATACCAGTGTAAATGCTATTTTGGACTCCATGATCATAATAGGATCCACACTGGCATTGATCTTCAACCACATGTCACCAAACAACAATAGATCACACCAAAATACAGGATGCCACTAATTAGCTTCGTATAAAGACGGACGTTATGTAGAAAAATCGGTATCTTGCTAAGGTATTCAAAGATTCAAGACACAAAAAATTCAAGAAGAAGAGGCTGATGACAGTGAAGATTTGGATGAGAAATTAGATTAGCATTTTTATTTTATTTTTTTCATTTTCTATTTTTTTTTTGTTTTTTAGGGGATCATTTTCTGTTGTTTGTTATCTAATTCTCCACTAATAAAATACATTATATCTGTAAAAAATGTTTATAAAACGCCAAAAACTACAAACACCAAACGCCTAATAGTATGAAAATTGTGAGAACGGATACTGGCAAAGGACGTTATTGCTATATAAAACTCCAATAATTGACTAAACGCCATTAAAACAATGTATAAAATAACGTGCCATCTTTATCTAAACGCGATTAAAAACAAAATGCCAAACCCTGAAAAGATGGGAAGTGTTAGAGCTTTAACAGATGAAGCTGAAGAAAACAGTAACTGCAAACAGTAACTGAAACGACGGAAAACTTTATTACTAATATTTATTATATTAAAAGCCACGACATCGTAATTAAATTTATTTATCTTTTCAAAACGACATAATTACCTGCCACATTATAGGCCTGCATCCTACATGGCACGACAATTGATTCACAAAATACACATAAAAAATTACTGATGTTTTTTACCGCCAAAAACATATATCTACCTGGAGCCAAAAAAAAGCTCATTATATAAGTACAACAGCTAAACAAAGCTTGACACTACACACATTCACTAAACACGCCACACATTGTCTAAACACAATACAATTTAAAAAAAATGGCTCAGGTTATTGCATGGAGGTTTGAGAGGTCTGGGAGACGTTTCATCCTAAAGTTCTCTGATAGGAGAAGGGTGAAAGTCAAGACAATCAAGGCCATACTCAGTATGGATGAAGCCATTTAGAGGGATATTCTAGCCCTTTGAACAATGCAAGATCCAGCGTTGTGAAGACATTTAAGTATAGGATGCAACAAAGAAGAGATGAGATAATGGCATTATACGCCAATGAACAAGATAATGATGATGAGTCTGATGAGAGTGATGAACAAAGCGATGGTTACATCTTTGATGTAATACCATCCATAGAAGACTATAGTTTTTGTTTGATTTCCTCTTATAAATTACTAATGAATTTAAAAACGCCATGAACGCCAAGAAATTTACCTTTATGACATATATGAACTGTTGAAATCTACAAAAACGCCTAATCTATTTGGGAACGCCATGGATGAAAAGAAGTTATAATTACTAATTTATTTTAATGAATTTGGGGACGCCATAAACACCAAAATATTTACTATGCACGTGATCTAAAAAAACAATAAAACGTCAGGTAGTTATTGAATCTAACTAAACGCCAAAAAAATCTTTCATGCCAAAAAAAAATGAAGCGGTGTTGTGAAACGCACTGAAAATAATAATATAAAAGGACCAAAAAGGCCATCTGCCCTTCATTATATCGCGTGCCACGTGTTGGGCCAGGATCCGTTCTCACCGTTCTCACACTTTAGGGCGTTTTCTCCTGATCCCGTACCTATATATATATATATATATATATATATATATATTAAGATTTTCGTGACTTGAACTATTTTATTGGTGACCGTCATTATGTTATATCCATTATCACATTTACATAAACATGAACACATTCATCAAATATCGTAATTCACATATTTCATCAACTTATACATTTTATCATTTTTAAAGCATTAATATACAAAATTACTCATCAAGTTAGCCTATGTATTATTTTCATTCTTTGACAAATAAGTTATATACTTAATGTGACATTAACGAAAATTTACCGTTTTATCCGTACAAGTGTACATGCATAGTCCTAACTCCTACTATCATGTCAACACTTCATTTATCACCTTACATATATCCATATTCACATATCACATTGCAACACATAAAGTTCACCCTTGAACAACCCGTTTTCACGTACATTGAAATATGCGTATTTTAACGTTTCGGTAACGTTTTCAGGCGTCGGAAGTCACGTATAACTAGCCAAACACCAAATGTACTTAATATATGTTAAAATACTTATAATTATCCTAAAAATATCAGTTTATAATCTGATTTAAAACAGTTTTACAAAAATCACTTTAAAAGCCGATTTTTACTGTTTTTAACGTTTAATCTTGTACCGAACTTTACTAAAACCAACCCAAATCGTCACAAGTTTTACCTTTTTTTAATGCATAGTCTTGTACCAAACTTTACTTATACTCATGTTAGTGCAGATTTCATGTAAGTCACATAAATCATGCAATTGCACCCATTTTACTACTTTTTAAGCTTCATGTACAACATTCAAGACCATCAAACTTATGACACATCTTTGTATTATCAAAACACATCCTATATCATCATTTTAACATGTATACAACCTAAATTAATTCATCATTCATATATCATATCAGTTCATCATCAAATCACCTTCATATCTTCATCTAGTCGTCACTAACACTTATGTACAAGTATTCAATGCATGACCATTATTTCTACATCATCTAATGCTCATCAACACATATTTATCATATCTTCAAATAATCCAAAACATCATCTTCACTTAAATCATTCATCTAATCATTTTGATTTCATTGCATGTAACATTCTTACATATTTATGAACTATCAAACAAAACTCATATACTAGCACATATACATACATATCTATGGCCACACATATACATTCCAACATATACTCTTCACCTATTTAACTCAAATCTTCATCATCTCCTTTGCATAAATCAACTTCGATCATACATGCAACAATTTTTCGAGAATCATCATAATCAAATATCAACTTTTAAACAAAACACAAGCTCTAACACATACACACACACTCACGGCCACACATATACATACACACATGCTTCCATTTTTATTTTGATTAAAACCATTTTCTTGTTTTGATTTCAAGTTTATGAAGAATTCCAAGCTTTTAAGAAAATTTCCATCATCATCATCAAGAAATAAGAACATAAATTTTAAAAGTAAGTTTATACCTCACATGAATTTTAGTGGGTTTTGATGAGATTTTTGATGATGTTAAGCTTGCACCTCCTTGGAACCTCCTTTTGATCTTCAAACCAACTTGAAATTAACTTGAAATGGACTTGATCTTCAAGAACAAGGTTCGCAATTTGAAAATGAGGTTGGGTATGAGTGTGTACGGTTCTAGAGAGAGATTGGAGAAGAATTTTGAGCTTTTTAATTCTTGAAAATTGTTATTTGATGGAGTATGCATGCATTTTCAAATGATTGGAATTCTTCTAGTCATGACACCTGGCAAAATGCAAGAAAAGAGGCAAAAAGGTGGTCACTCTTGGCCGCCACTTACACCCCACACACACATCTACATGCATTCATACATATACATATAATAAATATTAGGTAATACAGGTATTTAACTGACTACCAGGTATTTTATCTCGCGTTTCAATCACGTTTTAAGGCGTTTAAAATTATTTTTATCATTATTTAAAATTTAACTTGCCAATATATTACTGAACATTATTTTATTTGCCTTTACTGGCTGTTTTGTCTGTATTTTGTAACATACACGCGCTATTGCGCAGTATGCGCTTAAATTCAAAAAAAATATAGATTTTATGCGTTTTAATTAACTTTTCTTCACGAATATGATTAAAATAGACTTTTAATCATAACATAATATTTTTAGGATTTCAACATTAAATGGGCGGTCACCAACGTTCGTTTCGCGTTTTGTTCGTTACGCGATAAACGTTTATTTTATTATTGCCAAAATATTTTTTTAACAAAGTTTGGATTTACCAACACATCAAATACCATTAATTAACACCAAATTCAATAAAATATTGCCTTCATTTTCATAACACGTGTCACACTAGTTCGGTACAGACTCAAAATAGCTGGGTGTCACACTAGTGAACTAACATCTTCGACTATCCTGAAGAACACAATTGTCGATTGTCTAGATGTTGATTTTTTTTCAAGAAACGAGTGTTGATTTTGTAAATAAAGAAGAAGCAACTACATTAGAAATAGATCCCGAGGAAATGACAACTAATCTGGGAGATAATCTTCAAATCGAAGTGATTTCAACCTAGAGAACCCCCAACGATCATCCAAAGAAAACATTATTGGGTATGTATCGAATGGTGTGTAGAAAGGGCGATTAGTGATGCATGAATATTTTATGTGTGTTTCATTTTACAGACAAGGCCGCAGAATATCGATATGGCACTCAGGGATAACAACTAGGTTGAAGCAATGCAATAGGAGTTGTATCAGTTCGACAAGTTGAAAGTATGGACTTTGGTTAACTTACCGAAAAACACATATCCGATTGGAACTAAAGGGGTTTTTTTAGAACAAAATGGATGCCAGAGGAGTAGTTGTTCGGAACAAGGCGAGGTTAGTGGTACATGGGATTAGTAAACAAGAAGGAATTGATTTCAATGAGATATACGCTCTAGTGGCTCGTTTAGAATCTATTCGGTTATTTCTTTGTAAGGATATATAATTGAGTAGGTTTACGCTTATCTTTATCAAACACAATTATAAGCTATTGGGCTTAGTTTTCTAGTGGGTTAGATAGTATTGGGATAAGCCATGTGGGCTAATTAAACGTATTGGGCTTGGGTTAGGCCATGTGGGCCGAATTAGTTGTAGACCCTATATAATGATATGTTATGTTCTATTAGGGTTAGACGTTAGACATCATAAAAGACATTAGAGTTGTTGATTGTTTAGCTAACCATTGTAATCGTGTACTAGACGGTTCCTTGTAATCGTGTGCACTTTGATATCAATACAATCAACATAACCTTCATCTTCTACACCTTTCTTGTTGTTATGTGACTTGTTTAGGTGTTTGTGATATCCGATTGTAGTTTTCTGGACTTACATACTTGCATTTGCCTCATACAAGCCCTTCAAAGTATACCAACTTGATGTAAAGAGCACATTTCTTTATGGCAAGGTCACAAAAGAGGTGTACGTTTTCCAAACAAAGTGTACAAGCTTGACAAAGCTTTGTATGGACTTTATCAAGCCTCGAGAGCTTGGTATGAAATGTTCTCCACACACTTGATGGAAAATGGTTTTGTTTGTGGCCAGGTTGACTATATCTTTTTATCAAGAAAGTAAGGGAAGACTTAATTCTAGTGCAAATCTACGTAGAGGATATAATCTTCGGATCCATTAATGATACCTTATGCAAAGAATTTGAGGGAGGGGGGGGGGTGATGAAATCAAAGTGAGTGCCGGGGTTGAATTATCTTACTTATTCGGTTTACAGGTTAATCGATCCTAGGAAGGAATCATTATACATCAAACGAAGTACGTTCATGACATCATGAGCCCTTGGGACACCTATAGAAGTCAACCACAATCTAAACCCATATAACGATAAAGAAGATTTGGATCAACAATAGTATCGAGCAATGATTAGTTCACTGATGTACCTCACCACCTTGAGACCTAATATTACATTCCTTATGTGTGTCCGTAGGGTTTCAAGCCGCTCTAAACTGGAATTTATTAAGATAATCTTTAGATACCTCAAAGGAAGATTCAATCTTAGTCTTTGGTATCCTATAGATAATGATCTTACATTTTTGCATACCCTTACTTAGACTTCGACAGATTCAATCTGAATTGGAAGTGAACTAGGGGTGGATGTCAAATGTTGGGAAACAGACTTGTTACATGGCAATGCAAGAAGCAGACTATGTGGCTACCACATCATGTGAACTTGAGTATGTGGCTACATCTAGTTTATGCTCCCAGCTCATGTGGATTCAACAACAATTGAGAGAATATGGTTTGAATCTCCTACCCACTCCACTTTACATAGATAATAACATAACTATGTCAATCATCTACAATCTTGCACAACACTCGAAGATGAAACACATTGAGATTCATCACCATTTCATGCGAGATTGCGTAGAAAAACATTTAACCAATGTTGTATGAGTCGGCTTGCTTTAAAACCTAATCGACTTATTCAAAAAGTAATTGATCGAACCCCTTTTGAATACCAGCTACAAGTGGTAGGCATGAACAACCTCGGGTACATGTTTTTCTCACACGTAAACGACATGGAATATTTTTTTTTAATTTATTTTACTTTATTTTTAGTTTAGTTCATCTCATTTTTTCCAATTTTTCAAAAACAACAAAATGATTTTTAGTGTGTTTTAACATAATTTTTTAAAGAAGCCCAAAATATTTTTTTTTACAAAAACAAATGAAGTTAATGGAGTGTAAAGTAAAAACTGATAGCACATTAGTTAACGTTTTTTCACATGGATACTTCAAGTGTGTTGAATCTAGCAGATTCATCATATGATGTACTAGTAGGCTCCACATAATCAGTGGATGAAAACCTAAAGTCTAAAAGTCTAGTGGAGCGTCATCGCATAAGCATGTGAAGAGTTTAAATTCTAAATCCGACTTGATTGATTGCCAAATTCCAAGGTGCTAGGTCTTTATACTGTTTGTCATCTAGAATATCAAGCTTGCTCTTCTGATTATGCGGTGGTATATACTTTGAGTAACCTTGTTTTCTTACCGCTTCAAAGCAAACCCATTCCAAGAAAGCAGAGAAAAGAAATGTTGGAAAAAAAGAAGAAGAAAAAAAGTGGAAATAAGTACCTTCTCCTATGGTACTAACTCCCTTGTTAAGTCATGTCCTCTTTGTAAATATGATGGTTCTAACACTTAGCCTATTTTACAGATGCAAACAATATACTCACATGTACACGGAAAGTCTCTACATACCTTGACACACGAATATGTTTATAAGTGTTGGGTCCATTAAGTTTTATCTAATTTACTAACATATCTGATTGCAAAATTCTGATGATTATAGGGGAGTTTAGGTGGATAAGCATACTATTAATTATCATTAACTGCTGGACGATACCATTTCTTACTTGAAGTGTGAAACATGATGTTTAACTGACATAAACTTCGCAAAAAGACTAAGCGTTTCGGTATGTAAATATTACTTTTTGTATGTAAATAGGTCTAAATTTCAGTGTGCGTAAACAAAAATAAAAAAAATACAAGAATATTTTGCTTTTCAAATCTTTCGAGTTCGTAATTTTTTTTGAAAAACGGGAATCTTTTTTTCGAAAAATGAAGGATTGAAGAATATTGATTTTTTTTGGAAAAACTGGAAAATTTCTGCTAAGTGAGGTTTCAAGATTACCGAAATCGTAAGGCTTTCGACATTATCAAAATCCCAAGGCTTTTAGCAATACTGAAAGCCCACAAAGCCCAATAGCCTCTCTTATAAATAGGAGGTTGAGGCATTGCAAAAATCTCATACTTCAAACCCTAGTTACCGAAACCCACTGCATTATGCTGAAACCTTTTTTTTTTCTTCTTTTCCGTGCTCGTGTGCTTGTCTTTTCAAGGATTTCTTCGTAGATTACTTCCATCGTTATGTCTATTGATTTGTCTTAAAGACAACATGTTATAATAGTATTAAAACCCACATTTTGCTAGTTGTTTGTTGCAAATATCGCTTGTAATGGATTAAATGTTTGTTTCCGAGTGTTTTACACGTTCCTAGGTGAAATGAAGGATTTATGAGCTAGAATTGGATATTACTAAAGTTGCGTAGAAGGCTAGCCCAATCTACTTGTTTACGGGTCGTGAGCCCCAAGCTAATGCACCGACCTACTAAATGGAAACCCTAGAGCGATAAGGTGACACGTTGGATGTTTACGGGTCATAACCCCAATTTGGTTTACGGGTTGTAACCCCCCCCCCCCTAAACTACTAATGGTCCGTATAAATATAATGAGATGTCGTTGAAACCCTAATAAATGACGAAATCGAAAGAGAATAACGAAACTCGGCTGTTGAAGGACAAGGATTCTAGATTGGATTAATCGGGAGACGATTCAAGGAAGAATAATGTACATGAGGTCAAGAGATTGATCCTTACTGTGTTAGAACCCTTCGTATTATCATTTCCTGTTGATTTCTATCATGTATTCAATGAATTCACTAGCTTTTTTGTTACTATGAGTAGCTAACCATGACATAGCCGGTTAGGATGGGATGATTTTTGTTACTTTGCATTGAATTGGTTGATTTTGTTATGAAAGTGTGTTGGGCGTGTCTCTAGCCTAGTTATTTGGGGACATGGAGTTAACTAGAGAGGGCTATACCTATTTATCACTACACCCTCGTTACTAGTGGCAACTATGACGAGCTTTTCATAAGAACCATAATCAATTATTTAAGTCTCAAATTCACTACGGATCACAGTGTTGGTGATTGATAAACATACAAACACCTATTGATTAGGTGTTTGAGTGATGAAAGTAATAAAACAAAGTAGAAAGTGAAGAATCTTGATGATATGTGTGAATCAACCAATATTGATTTGAACTCCCATAGTGTTTAAATTGATCAAGAGCCTGGATATACTGATTTAATGCATAAAACACAAGAACAATCAAGAGAATACACAATAAATACACACCTAGTCCAAGAAACTTGGAATACTAGTGATGGGGATTTCTATTTATAAGTCGGCTACCCTACGTAATTAAAATTACGCAGGGCAGTTAATTACGCCGTGTCTGATCCAACAAAAACCTATTCAGACTTTACATTTTCACATGGATGATTCGGATGGTGGTGAATATAAGTACAAGAATGTATAACTTATCAAATTCACCAAGCAACTAAGTGATTTTAACTAGACGAGTTCATTCCAAACATGGTTAAGGTTTGGAGACTTGGTGTATTTTGTTCACTTTGATTACTTGAAAGCTACTTGGTGACTTAGATTAATAAAAATGTAAACTAAGGAGTACCATATTTCTGGAATAATCTTCAATCTGAACCCGTCCAACATAGGGATTTGTTGGCAACTTGAAGATGTTCCCAGAGTTGAAGAAATACGAACGTGTTTGCTAGTTTTAGCAGAATTCAGAAAACAAACCCAACTTTGGACCTCAAAATGGTGATGCGGCAACTTGGGTTACAATAGTAAACTTTTGGTAACATTCCTAGAGGTTACCCAAAGAAGGAGGAACAAGAAAAACATGAAAGGAAGATGAAGAAAGTGAGTTGAAACTCACTTTTGCACTTAGAACTTTTATGCCCAAAGTTGCAAAATCTGGAAGTTGGGAGGTGTTTGAGAGTGATTAGGGAGTGTGGAAAGTGAAATGGAGGTGTGGGAAGCTTGGTTTTATAGGTGAGGATTAGGGTTAGGTGTTTTAATGAAGTGGTTAGTAGTTAGAAGTTGAGAAATGGTTAAAACAAGTGAAATCTGGACTCAAACAAAACTTGTTGTCGAAATAGGGTTGTCGCGTCGTGCGACAGGTAGAGCTCTTGGCTCTCGCGCGACGCTAGGGTATAATATTCGAAAATTTTCATGTTTTGTTCATTTTACACCCCTGAAGTTGATTTTTGTGGTTTTTCAAGCTATAAACTTATAATTAGGCATGATTTTAGGTATTTAGGGTATATACAAGTGTGTGTAACGTATGATCATACATCCATACTATTCCAAGGATAGTGTAAACTCGTTTATGTCAACTTGCCCCCCCCCCCCCAGGTTTGATTGTTTGGTTATGTTATGCAGTGAATGAATTGTTAAGCATGTTTTGAATGTTTAATGTGTGCCCAAGTATGTATAGCATATAATCATGCATGTAAGTTGTATGATTTGTATGAAACATGTGTCTTGGTGGTTGTTTACATATGGCATAAGCATGATCAAACAAGTGTGATATAAAATGTATTTCCATTATGATTAAAAGTCTCAGATTACAAGGACTGAAATGAATTATGAGTTATAAGAAAAATTGAAAATACAATGAAAATATAGAACGTTAAAGTGGTAAGCTTCGTCACTATATATCTCCCCGTCTCATTAAACAAACAATCCTAAGTACTTGAACTTAGTTACTAGCATAATTACTTGACCCTTGATAGTGATCTGAGTGTCCTCGACGTCACCAACACCACTGAAATCACAGTAAAGGTACTCAGTCTTAGAGCGATTAATCCTTAAACTTTTTCCTTCTAAAGCTACTCACCACTCCTCTAACCTTGCATTTAGGGATTCGGGCTATGTAATAGTCTTTGGGACCCTTCACGTATAGATAAAACAAACAATAACATCATTCTTGATTGAGACGGAAGTGAGTAAGTATGTCTTACAATCAAACAAACAAACACGAGATAATATGTAGAAAACTCGTGTTGTTATAATCATTACAATGTCAACCGAAAGAGTTTACATCTACACATTTAAGCTCCATTTCCTACCCTAGGTGAGCTCCCCTAGGGTAGGAGCCTTACATCCTTCATTATCCCATAGTGTGGACAATCTTTCTCTAACTAGCTCTCTCAAACTACCATTTCTGCTCACCTTACAAATGACACAAGCATTCAAATATATAGGTTGCATGACTAACTACGCTAGCTAGCTTTTGTGGGCAGCTAAACTAAGTGTGCCACCTATGCACATTACAATACTGAATTGCATAGTGACAATTACTAGCCTTGGTTTTACACCATGTGACTCCCCTTTAACTGTTGCTTTCAATGATGACCAACACTGATAATCGTCAGTTACAAATCTGCATCAACATACTCCCCTTGACTGATGATATCATGTCACAACCCGACCGCGTTAAAACAACGAAACTGCGGCGGAAACGTCGGGGAGTGGAGTAACAGAATCATTGTTTCACAACACATGAATTAAAGTTTTGTTTTATTGAATTAGTTATTACATTGTCTTGATGTTCAAAAGAAAAACACAAAACATATTGTCTTTCATTATTTTTAAGTCACTAAGGCCTCGTCTAATCCTATGTGAGCATGCATCCTAATCATCATCAACATCATCAAACAACAACACCTGACACATATGTGAAAATAAAGTCAGCATAAAAATGTCGGCGAGCACATAGGTTTTGTGAGTGTGTCAGATTCATGGCTTGTATACATGTTGCAATACTTCATACGACTACTAGAGTCGATAAATTGAAATCCCTGTTTTGAAAAGTGTTTTGTATTGCAATATGATTTAACCAACTAAAAAAATTGGTTATAGTTTATAAAACCTCATTGCCATGAATCTTGACTAAAATATTTGTTTTTGTAAACCAAATTATAAATCGTTCATGTAATAAAACTCGTATGGTTTATATCATTTAGTAAACATCGTTGCGTGTCATCGTTTAAAAACGTTCGTCCAAAATCGTTCAATTTGTTCGTGTTATCAATCGTTCATGTTATCAAAACCCAATCGTTCAACTCGTTCAACTCGTTCATGTCATAAACCATCGTTCAATCGTTCAAATCGTACAAATCGTTCCAATCATTCCAATCGTTCCAATCGTTCATGTTTTAGTTGTGAAATTAACTTTTGGTCGTTCTCATTGAATACATTCAAACCTGTGTTCTGACTCGAAGATACCACCAACGGTATCTTTAAATCGACTAACAACCACCAAAGGGTTTGTTAAAATTCATCAGGTTCTGTCGTTACCCATAATACCCTATAACCATGGCGATAGTCCGATAATGGGATTTGTCAGATCCTATGGTACCATAACATACTACTGGTCGGCTTGATCATTGTTAATTAATGTCATTTGTGTTATGTACTAACGCCCCAACAAGTTCGTTCACATTATTGAAATCGTTGTGTTTAATATAAACCATAGCATTTGTTTTGTTTTGAAAACTCGAAATCGTTTAGCACATATGAATCACCCCAAAACAATTGAAAGCAGTAAAATAGGGGAACCATGTACTCACTTGAGATTGCAAGGTATCCTCGATTAAGTGAACTACCAAAGCTCGGCAATCAAGGAATCAAGTGGCACCTAGTATCAGATCGCTATGTTAATAATCAGGACCTAAATCGGGAGACCGGGTAGAATGAGGTCTCGTAAACCAATTGAGTATTGGAACTCATGTGATATGGTTTAACAAAACCTACATTCTGATTTAGAACTTATCCTAAGTGCTTATGACCCGTTATGACCCGTTAAGGTAGTCTACGCTACTTTAATGCGTCATTTGCGTAAAAGCGCGTTTGAATAGCCTAACTAGTCCTATGACAAGTATTATATGCCCTAACATGTTTAAATATGTTGCAAAATCAGTTTAAGTGTCAAAATTTAAGTTACATATGTTTAAATTCGAATTATGCATGAAAAGGGCATTTTGGTCATTTGCCTAAGGCATATAAACTACCTATCATACAACTAATTAAACTAAGTGACCATAAGGTTTAACCTCGGAAGGTTATTCCCTATACAACTATGGTCACAAAATATGTTTGGTCGGATCCTAACGATCGACCAAACGGGTCGGGTTCAAAAGTCTAAGCGGTTGTTTAGACCGCTTGACTTACGACCCTAAACAAGCGCTAAACTAAAAGTGATGAGTTAAACATGTAAAAACATGTTTAACTAAGTTAGAAAACTGATTTGATATCAAAACAAAGTGTTTTGATACCCGAAAATAATTTCATCGCAAAATGCACATAATCGTGCATTTTGACCGAAACTTTGACTCGTCACTTCGACTAGTCAATGTGGTAATCAGTAGGTATAGTCACAAGGGACTATAACCATCGTGATTACGCTCATGTTGCAAAGTTCAAATGAACTTTGTCTTGACCAAATCATGGTTAAAGCAGAAAGTCAAACATTGTTTGGCTTTCTTGCTAGAAATAACTAACAAGCATGAAAGAACACTTATAAGAGTCCAATGCTTGGAAAGAGAACTAAGAAAACTCAAGTAGGAGACCTTCAACAATTGTGATAGCCTCCAATAAGAGATATAGTGAAAGAGAATGGAATGAGCAATGAGTTTAGCAAATGAGGTGGGTATTTATTGGCAATCATGAACCATTAGGATCATTGCAAGTGTTTTTGAGTTGATCAAAGAATGATCTTGACCTTACACTTGTTAGCTACTGATTAGGCAACTTGGGGAACACATAAACCAGCCCACAATACTCAAAAACCATGTTTAAAAACCGATTCAGCAGGCTGCTTTGAAGGATTCATTGAATCTGCTAGCACCAGGCCTCACAGGCCACGAAAGAAACAACAACAGCTGTCGCGCCTAGCCTAGTAGTCTGGCCAAAAGTTTCAAATTTTGTCAAAGCAGGTCCCTGCAGCTCCAAAACTTGTTTTTCGACGCGTTTAACCCCCGTTAACCCAATTTCAAGGGTCTACAAGGATGTTAAAGCATAGGGGACTTGAAACATGCTTGAAAATATCCCGAATGTCAGTTCGTTTGATCGTATGGTCACGTTATTCGGTTAATTACGATGAAACTCGAACGGACGCGAAAAATGATCCAAATTGCGCGACGAATGATATATTTGCATTCCTATCACTAAAATATAATATTTTAATGATTACAAAAATTTTTGGATGTCCGGATATGGTCAGAACGTAAGATATGCGCGTACATGCAAACTTATGCAGTTTTTGAAGCTTTTAGTCCCTGATGATCAAATAAGCGTATTTTCGCATACCGAGCCCATCAAAACTTATTTCTAAGCTATGTTAAGGGTATTTAGGGTATGTTTAGCTTATGATCTTATTTTGGAGTGTAAGTTGCTATACGAATCGGCAGTATTTTGCAATTTGTCACAAATAGTCCATGTGATCGAATAAACTTGTTTTTGACACACCAAACCCTTCAAAACTTATTTCTAAGTTATGTAAAGGTTATTTAAGATATGTTAAGCTTATGTAACTATTCTGAAGTGGTTGTCATGTTAAACTGATTACGTTTACGTAACAGTTTGCGTATAACTTTCCAAAAAGCGATTAAAAGCTTGAAATCGAACTAGAATCAAAACGTGAAATCCTCAAACATAATTAAACAATATTGAGACCAAAACACATCGTTTCATTGATAATTGATATCGTTCTACATCGTACAGTGTTTACACAGCACAAATGTCACAGTTTCCCCTACTTTAGGAAATTTCGTCCCGAAATTTTAACTAGAGGAAACTTGTGAAAACAAATGTGGATATTTCACCTTCATTTGGTCCTCACATTCCCAAGTAAACTCTGGGCCACGTTTTGACTCCCAGTGAACTTTGACTATCGGTATTCGTTTGTTCTTCAATCTCTTGACTTCACGGTCCATTATCTCCACAGGTTTCTCGACAAAGTGCATTGTGTCATCAACTTGGATTTCGTCGAGTGGAATGTGAAGATCAGTATCGGCTAAACACTTTTGTAAATTGGACACGTGGAATGTTGGGTGAATATTCCCAAGTTTAGGAGGTGCTCAAGTCGGTAGGTAACCTTTCCGATTCTTTCAACAATCTTAAATGGTCCGACGTATCGTGGTGCAAGTTTTCCTTTCTTTCCAAATCTCAGCACTCCCTTCCAAGGGTACACCTTGAGTAGGACATGGTCTCTGACTTGAAATTCCAAGGGCTTGCGTCGCATGTCCGCATAACTCTTTTGACGGCTTCTAACTGTCAGAAGATTATCGCGAATTTTCTTGACTTTGTTTGTCTTTTCTAGTAAGCTGAGCTTCACCAATCTCATTCCAACAGACAGGTGAACGACATTTTCGACCGTATAAAGCTTCAAACAGTGCCATATTGATGCTAGCATGACAACTGTTGTTGTAAGAGAACTTGATCAAAGGTAGATGCGAATCCCAAATACCACCAAAGTCTATCACACATGCTCTAAGCATATCCTCCAATGTTTGTATCGTCCTCTCGGATTGTCCATCCGTTTGGGGATGATAAGAAGTGCTCAGATTAAGTTGGGTTCCCATAGCAGACTGCATGGTCTTCCAAAAGTGAGGTGAGAATCGAGCATCACGGTCAGATATGATATCCAAAGGAACACCATGTTGAGACACAATCTCATCAACATAAATCTTGGCGAGTTTATCAGCAGATTGATCCTCGCAAATCGGTAAAAAGTGAGCTGACTTTGTAAGACGATCAATGACTACCCAGATGACATCATGACCTCTAGATGTGCGCAGTAACTTAGTGATGAGATCCATTGCAATGTTCTCCCACTTTCATACTGGTATTTCTGGTTGTACAAGCAAACCAGATGGTCGTTGATATTCAGCCTTGACTTTAAGACAAGTTAGGCATTTAGATACATACAAGGCAACATCCTACTTCATACCATAAACGATCCTTAAAATAGAGTAACCCATTGTATTTCGTTTCAAGTTGAAGTGGTAGCTCATATTTCAATAAGCCTTAGGTTACACATGTACGTTGTGCTTGAAGGCACGTGATTGGATATCCGATCGAATTCTTACAAAATGAAGCTTGACACGTTTCTTTCGACTTAGTGCGTCGGCCACGACATTCTCCTTACCAGGATGGTAGTGGATCCCGCAGTCATAATCGTTCAATAGCTCAACCCAACGTCGTTGCCTCATGTTTAGCTCCTTCTGATTGAAAATATGTTGGAGACTTTTGTGGTCTGTGAAACCCACACACTTCGTGCCATAAAGATAGTGTCTCCAGATTTTGAGAGCAAAAACCACAGCGCCTAACTCAAGATTATGAGTTGTGTAGTTCTTCTCGTGTATTTTCAACTATCTCGATGCATAAGCTATAACTTTACCTCGTTGCATGAGAACACAACCAAGTCCTAGATTTGATGCGCCATAATAGACAACGAAATCATCATTGCCATCAGGTAAAGATAAGATAGGAGCATCAAAGAGTTTTCGTTTTAGTGTTTAGAAAGCTTCCTCTTATTTGGATCCCCACTCAAAAGGCTTATTCTTTTGTGTCAAAGCAGTAAGAGGAACCTCGATCTTTGAGAAGTTCGAAATGAATCGACGGTAGTATCCAGTAGGACCAAGAAAAGA
>JARYGA010017966.1:0-41458 GCA_030545235.1 Helianthus tuberosus
AAAATGAGCCTAGGCGCTAGAGACGATGGCTTTTAGTAACTATGCATATATGTTAAAGAGTTTTATAATCTATAACTTTCTTATAAAAAAAAAGATACTATATTGATGATTTCCTTGAAACAATAATACTTTTGGAGAGAATGAGATTTGCGACGTTTATAAAATCCGAATATACTTGTTATGATAAATGATCATTATTAACTTGTTTGATTCGTTTCCGAAGAGAATGAGGTTTTGAATTTTTTTGACATTATAAATGATGATTATTAACTTGTTTTATTCGTTTAGTTTGTAGTTTAACTTTTTTTTTTCCGCTTTAACACACCAGAATCAAAATTAGTTGAAGTCTAATCCAATTCTCGGATTGGGTCACAAGTCCAGTTACAACGTTTGGGTTTTATTTTGCACAACAAAGCCCATATATATTTCATAATTTATAGATCGGGTTGGATTATTAACTAGTGTGAAATTTCAAGAGGAATCAAAAAAGCATATCATGAATTCTTCAATGACCGTTATATCAAAGGTGGTTATAACCTGAACTTAAAACAGCACGTTTGTTTATTGGAGAAAATTAAAAAACAAAACCATCTATGATGTGATTTTCACCTAAAAGCAAGCAAGTCTAGTCATATGTACATCAACTAACACTTTAATTCCTTCTTTAAGCATCCTTATCTTTTCTGTATCGATACCATATATATTTCATCACCAGTTTATTTATTATAGTAATAATTATATACTTTTTCTATGGTATGAATAAACATGATAAGTTACATTTAAATATTACAGTGTAGATCTAAGGTTTATACTTTGGTTCATAACTTTATTTTGTTCTTTTTCTTCATATTACCTAAAACTGACAAAAAACAAGTTCACACTACACTTATACAGGTGACATTGAGTTCAACTAGATACGTCGAAATATGTGTTTTCATGTGGTTAATGCATCATATAACGCTTCGACTAATCCACTAAATGTTTACGATGTACCCGCGCCGCAACGCGGGGCAGGGGCGGAACCAGTGCTTTGTTAGCCATAGCACGGGCTACGGCTCAAGTCGGTATTGGTAGTGTATTTTTTATATATTTTTTTTCGTTCTTATACGAAGGATACCCCTAAAATAATAAAAGGATACCCCTAAGACTGTGTTATCACCACGCCATGAAATGAAATTTTCAGCTCGACGAAAACAAAAATTTTCCAGTTAACCGGAAGTTGCAGCAGCGTACTTAAAGAACTGATGAAGAAGATGTAGGCTACAGCTATGTATTAATTAATTACATTATTCCATATATAACTTTGTAAGTTTTTGGTGCATCATCAGTTCGACCCTGTGTTTTGGGAGTGTTTCAAAAAAAAAATTTGATGTTGTACATTTAGGTACAACGTTTCTACTTATTCTTATAACCACGGTTCATCTTCTCTCTAATGCCATACGCACACCTCCTAATCCCCCCCCCCCCCCAAATCCACCCAAACGGCAGTTCCCCTCACAATCCATCTTCTCCGACGACGGAAACGCTGGCGGAGTCGAACTGTCAGGCTGGTGTTGATGTTATTTTTAGCGGTGTGACGGTGTGCGATATCGATGGTTAGACAGCGTATTCTGGACATGTAGCATCTGTGCCGGAGTTACGAATGGACCAGTCGCCGTTGATGCAATCGATGAAGACCAAGGTTCGATTGTTTATACCATTATGAATTGCGTATCTAGGTTTAACTGTTATTAATTATTTGACCTAATTGCAGATTAAGTATCAACTGAATGCCGGATTAGTATGATGTTGAGCTGAGGATGAAAGATGGCGGCAATAGTGGTTGAAAACCTTAAACCAATGGAAAACATTTTACGGTTTGTTGCTTTTGCATATTTAGGTTTAGGGTTTCGACATTGGGCTTTCCATAAACAACATGGGTTTCGAGATCGGGAATTTGTTTTTGTTCTATTCTTGAATCAATGTATGCATAAAAGCTCTGTTCAAAATTTTAAATAAACCTAAAAGAAAACTTGGGGATTTTCAGTGTAGAAAATAGAGTTTCGTCCAGAAACCCTAACCTTATAGAATAGGTGAACACTTTGTTTAGATTTGAAGTTGTTTATAAGCATTTCTTTTATAAAAAGTCTGGGGTTTGGTGCCGATTTGTTACCCAGAGAGTTTGGGTTACTAGATACAATACATACATTAGATGAAAGCTTTAGTCATGCTCGATGGGAAATGGTAAATTTAAAATACACAAATGACCTACAGTCATGACTGAGCTAACCCATTTCCCTTAGCTAACCCACATTCCACTATTCACACGACCCGCACCGGTGCTTATGGTATGGACCATTACATGAACTGTCGTTATGTTATGCACAGGGCCGGCCCAAGGGGGAGCCAACTAAAGCAACTGATTTGGGCCTCCAATTTCTGTGTTAGGCTTATTATATTAGGTCAGAAACTGACAACAATAGAAAGGGAGAAATGCATTGGAATCTAAAGCGTCAATTGTTTATACATGTTGCCATTTTGTGGAAGATAAATCACCGAGAACTAGAAGCAGAAAACATCGTTGTTCGTTGGTTCTGAAGTCTGAGACTAAAAGCCTGTTGAAGGTAATCGTTTTTGGCTTAATTTGTTGATGACTTGATTGAAGTTTTCTGTCCTAAAATCATTGATAACTTGACACGTTTGTATACTTCAAATTGATTCTGTTGTTTTGGATCTGCATGCTAATGGCATATATAATATAATGCACATGGACTTGAAACCCAGAAAATATTATTCTGAGTGCAATATATGTGTAATTTGGTGTAGTGTCGAAATCTGATATATAAACTATAAAATGCTTACCGGAAGAATGTCTTTCTTTCAATTGAGAATAAATTATACGCCATATTTGACATGTGGCTATTATTGTAATGCAGAACTATGTAATTTTTTGTCTATGTTATTTATAAGGTTTCATTCAGTCTGCAGCCTTCATTTATAGGTTGGAAACAAAAAAAAATAGAGCAAAAGATGATTAAGGATAAGATTAAGCTTTTAGCCTTCTTGTCAATTGAAGAAGAACCTCTTTTGAAAGGGATAATACAACCTTCCTATACATACATAATAGAGACTAGGAGATTGGGGTCAGGTCAAAAGAGTTGTTTTTTAAGAGAGGAAGCAGTCATGGAGATTTTGGATTTCATTCATCAACAAACCTTGGATACGACCCCTTTCTGAGTTGAGTTTTTTTTTCCGTTTTTGATGTTAAGTTAACTTTTTTTTCCCTCAGCTCTTACGATTTAGAAATTCTACAAGAGTTATCGAATTCGAATGAATCAGGCAGATTGCATAGTCATTGAGAGCTATGGGTCGTTATATTATCATATAGTCATAGTTGTATAGCATGTTAATACAATGAATAATGTGTTAAAAAGATGTTTTTTCCAACAGTTTGGGATTTAACAATTACTAGATCACAAAATATGTGTACATACTTGGGCCTCACACCTCCTGACCTCGCGCATGCTAAAGCCTCAATACAAAATAAGCTAAAAAATTACTAAGTTTTTTTAAAGTTTCAACACGCCTGTTGTTTATATTTAGGGTTTTCTCTTTCGGCTACTCTAGCGAGTGTCGATGCTATAATGAATCGAACGAATATTGGATAGTCTTTTTGGCTTCTGGGATATATGTATGTCAACCCGGCCGCAACGCGGCGGGTGTTACATCTAGTTACAATATAATATAAACATTGAAGACTTGAATGAAAAAGAAAAAGGGTTTGCAAAAGTAAAAAGTAACTTTCTCAGTCAAACTTTGTTTAATATTTAATGTTTTATTTTATTTAATTGATTGTAAAGCTTTTTTTTTTTTTACTTTGTTTTTTTAACTGCAAAGGACATTTTATTAAATAACATTTAAAGTTTTATAGATAACTGTTTCCTAAATATAAAGTTTTATATTTGGATCTTTTAATTAAATTATTTTTATTTTCCTACTTTATTTGAGAGTAACACTATATTAAAAGGTATGTATTCAGAAATGTTGATTAACAATTTTCCTTTCAAAATCGTTGAATTGTGACTTGTGAGTTTATTTCTTTTCTTCTTGAGTTTATTTCTTTTATTCTTGAGTTCTTGAATTGTTTGATTGTTTTATTAGTTATTCTTGGTAATTTTGTATGTTTATACTTTTCTAATTTTGTATGTTGATCGTAAAACTCGAGTTTGTTTTCTATGGTTTGTGCGGTCGAGAAAGATTTTTTACATAAAGTAAAAGACGACGATGTGATGTAACGATTTCAAGCTATGAAAAAAAAAGAGGACAAATCTATTAGGTATTTGTTTTACTTTATTTATTTATTGTCGTTTTTTTAGTATTGTATGATTGCACGGTAAAAAAAAAATTGGGATACCCCTGAGTTAATGTTCTGGTTCCGCCACTAACGCGGGGCATGTCTTAATTCTAGTTAACACTTAAAAGTTAAAAGGCTATGGGATTTACTCAATAAAAAATAAGCCAACTAACAAGTTCACACTTAACCACAACAATCACATTCTACGTCTTTAATTTTTAAGTAAAAGATCAAATACAAATAAAGTCAACGTACAAAACGTACGAACTGAAAAAAAAAGACAAAAAAACGCGATGCCATTTTCGTAATTATCAGTAACTATCAAAAAAACAGGTTTTTGTTGTGAAACTAGCCTAATAACAACCAATAGAAGGAGAAAGAAAAGAATAACAAAGGGAGAAAGGATTTGATATTTCATTGATTGAGGTGTATATTACAAGAGACTATATATAATATAGGAAAACTTGTGGAACAAGCCTGATCTATTTTAGGTGTTGATAACCACATTAATAATAAATATATTCATAACACTCCCCCTTGGTTATCAACATAATACGCTTGATGCTGTCTCGTTAAAAACCTTGCTAGGAAAACCCAGTGGGACAAAACCATAGCTAAAGGAAAAAGAGTGCAGCGTGTAATGCGCATTATCTTCCCCTGATACTTCTGGATTAGGTATGTTGCCTCATTAAAAACCATACTAAGAAAACCCAATGGGACAAAACTTAGTCAAGGGAAAAAGAGTGCAACTTGAATAAGTCTCCCCCTCATTTTAACATGTATCCTTTAAGTGACGTGTGTTCATCTTCCTTGAAAGTCGAACAAAGCTTTTGTAGCCAATGATTTGTCGCTTGATCCCTTTATGTTGAGCAATGTTGTATAATCTTCTAACGAGACTTTAGGTGCATCATTCCAAAACATGTCATATGTCCATGACAGTGTTTTGTTACATTCCTGAATCTACAAGACTAACCAAACTTGTTTTGATGGGTTAGTAAAATATAATCAAATATCGTTTATACCTTAAATATTTCTTTGAACTCATTCCAATGTCTCTTCGCTTGACAAAGGATATATCATGACAATAAGCTTAAGTGAAAGATATTATAACCACACATAGCTAGCAAAACATATTAATGCACTTATGCATTTAACGATGGTACTTCTAGAATGAGAATCTTTACTTTGGTAGGAGATGATACAAATGACTTAACAACCTTTAACATACTTTAAGGTTCAACTATGTACATACTAAAATATCCAAACATAATCTTCTAGATGTACTCGAGGGATTCGTAAAATATAATTACATATATACTCGAACTGCAGTTCGAGTAATAATTAGGCCGTGCCAAGTCCATTCAAAAATTCTCCGTCTAAAAGCTCGACAATTTCTCTCGATGATGCCTAGACATCATTACTGTAAATTGCGATTATAGTGAACTTTTAAAAGTAGAATGTTGATAGAACATGGCTAATTTAATCAAACTTATATCCCTCTTTATCCGAATATCTCGAGTTGTACAACACTCGTCTCGACTATGTAGTCCATATGTATTTTGTCAACTTCATATAATACGTTCTTGAGGTTTTGATAGCATTATCAATCCATGAGGGACTTCTTTCCATCTTATCCAAATATGCATGTGCTATCACTCTTTAGAAGTTTTGCTACATAATTTTTCTCATTTAACATATAGATATCTATATCATATGCAAAAATGTCATGAACACTTATCTTCAAAATCCATATTGTACCATGCGTGTACACTATTTATTGAGATATCACAATCACCGGGTACAAGTTTTCTATGTATGTTTCTTGTTGCACAAGTATTACATCGTTAAGATGTTTCAATTAACCTTTTAAGCACTCAATTGCTTTAGAAACTCATCAGGAGTTCTAGTTATATCCTACATGTAAAATACTCATAACCTATTCAAATCTGAATATGTATAAATGATCACATTGTTCTCGAGAACTTACTTTACATGACCTACATAATTTAATCCTTCAGGACTTTCATGTAAGCTTTCAGTATCAAGTGGTACATAACATTCATAAGACGAATATCAATTCTCTCTTTATATTACCAGACTAATAAGATATTGGAAAGTCAATGCATCCACCACTAGAGAATGTGTCTCCTCATTATCAATCATGGGTCTTTGCAAATATTTTGTACCACCAGTTTTGTCTTATATCGCTTAATTTGATTTCAATTCATGATTCACATAAAAGACCCATTTGTATCCAATATGTTTTACAACTTCAGTTGTACGGACTTTTGGTCTGAAAACTTTTCATTTTTAATAGAGAATTCAACTCTGCCTCATTTGCGTCTTTCCATTTTGGCCAATCATTTCTCATATGCAGATCTTAAATTTTAATCCTCATCATTTCAAGCGCTATATTATATACAAAAGTATAACGACGTCGATTTTGTTTCGATTCCATATATTTCATAGACATGATACAATATAATGAGATCTCTTTATTTTCAGGTACCTGATGTTCTTCTAGAACCATCATGTCTAATGTCTCTTCAGGAGACCCTATTAATATAACCCCGACTTGACCATCTTAATTACTTGCTCCAACTTTCGAGGAATTTTATTATTGGAATCGATTAGTCTACCACGCATTAGACGTGCAATAGACCCATCACAAACATGTGGTTGTCCTACTGGGACACTCATCTTAATTGGAGCATTAGTAGTTGGCATATGTGATATAAATCACCTCTTTAAGGTCAGTGAATGTGTCTGATATTAGATTTGCTAATCTTTATAAATGAGTTATTATCTGAACTTCTGGTTCACACTTTTAGTTTTTGAGGATCAATGATAATTCATACCAACTCATTTCTTTTCCAACTGCTTTTTATCTCCCCCTGATGTTGGGAATGTTAATCCCTTGATATGGATATCAAATAATTGAGCCGTAATTAAATATCTCGTCAATGGCTCTACTCATTATCATATTTTCCCAACCACTTTTTAAGGTCCCATCTTTGTGCGTAGTGGTGGATCAATTTCAACATATACCGCACAACCAAAATCTTAGAAGGGACATCTTTGGTTCCTGACCAAAAACCAACTGTAATGGGGAGAAACTATTACAACTTGTTGGCTTAATGTGAATTAATTTTATTGCATGTAAAATTACATGTACTCATATATAAACATGAACTTGCTCTCATGATTATTGGCTTTGCTATCAATCGTAGACGTTTAGTGGTCGTCTTAACAAAAGCAATTCGTGTATGAACATAATCTACAGAAAGTTCAACACTTATTCTGTTGATCACTAATAGCTTGGAAAATAAACTTATCGTCACTACTAATAAATACATACAATATGGAATATTGTGCTTGCTATCTTATTAGCTAAGCCTAAATTACACAAACATCAAGTTGTGAATTTGATAATCATTTAGACGATGCATCGATTTAAAAACTAAATGGTATCATGTAAAGATCCATATAAATTCTTTTATCATTTCCAGATATTTAGGGGTTCACACCCTATTTTAATTAACAAATAATTAATTTTCAATGGGAGCAAAGATTGCATGTTGATTACCAACTTGAAAGATCTTCTAATTCTTCAAAACATTTTCACATCATTATTGACTCGGTGTGGTCTAACCGGTCATGCCAATTAATTAGATAATCATGATCCATAAACTTCTTGTTTACGGTCGTATATGTATTACTTGCACGTATGTAATACAAATCGTAAAATATGATAGAATGTACTAAAACTTCAAAGTTTTGCTCTCTTTATTTGCCACTTGTGTTGGCAATCTCATTACTAACATGATCATCATTACATTCTGATGGTCGATTTCATTATTAATATGACTATTACAATTTTCTCAATTATGTCCATGATCACAATGATCAATATATATTCACTTCATGGAATGTATCATAATCAAAATAAGATTCTTATCTTTCCTTTTTTAAAATTGAGTTATTCACTTTGTATTATAGGGGCCCGTTTTCTTATACTCGTCCAGGGCCAAAAAAATTTGAAGGATTTTCGGAGACGGCCCTAAATGCTACTTCATGAGCATATCTCAGGTGTGACAAATGAAATCTTGTATCAACTTTTCCATTATGAACAATATTCTTCTCATATAATATAAAAATGAGATGTATATTAGGATTACCGAGCCATATAAGATTTATCAGTCTAAAATCTTATGACCTTCGCTAAACTGATAATGAGATTTTGGGAGTATAACACTTCAAGAGTCATTTTCTTTCTTGAGAGTAATAACAAAACATAACTTTATGTTTTATACGATGCACTGAATACTACATATATTACATATAATGAATAAATGATAACATATAAAATATATGATGTACCATATGGTCAAGTTATATAATACGTATGCCATTATAGTACGTCATCACATAAATCATATAAACATATAAAATGAATGTTTATTATTACTTTAAAACATAAACAAATATCTTCATAAAATTTCTATGATAAAAATATGATTAAAAAGCTCTGTTTGTATGATACAAAAAAAAATCGTTGTTCAACATAATATAAAAGTATCCAAAGGATCTTAACTCTTACTGTTGATCTACAAATATATCTTTTTCACACAAATATTTCAAATATAAACATTGATACAATAATATCTACAAATATCATATCATGGTAAATAAAAGAAGGATACCATCAGTTGATTTAAGACTACTTTATGGATAATCAAAGTATATATTCAGTTTCTTTTATGCCACAATCAATGAATTTATAAAATTATATGATTTGATTAAATATGATATATTCCATTAGAGTAACATGTAACTAATCAAAGTTCATCAGAGTATATATTCAACAAAATAACTAATCATGATTATGTCTTACAATATATGATATATGGTAGAAACAAACATACATCTCCTTATACAAGATAATGCTAAATTATTTAATAATAAAAAGATTATTAAAATTAACTATTCACCGTATGAATTATCGTAGCCACAAATATAGAATAAATTTCAATTCCTATGCAATAAAATAATAAAAAAAAAATCTATGCAGTAAATCAATAACAAAATTATACCAATGTGTATCGTATCTCTTATTTCAAAAATAGATATAAAAATTAGGATGCAAATTTCGAATAATATTAAATTCTTAGCATAATCCATACCATATATAATTTCAAATTTAAAAAATCTATTATTTTTCCAAATAAAAAAAAATCCATGATAACCGTAGATCATGAAACAAAGTCTTTATTTATTTCAATTTATGATAAAAAAAATCTTTTAGATCAACTAGCAAGCCAAATATTTCTAAAGGAAAAGAAAAGTTACAGTTGATGTAATCAAATGAGTGATTTTAACTTACAAAATCATATACTTTTGTTCATAAATGCTTTCTTTAACTTTTTTAAGCTAACAAACGAATCCATAATCTATAAGGTTTAGATGTGCACAAAAGAAAATATATATGTTCCCAAGAAAGGTTTAAAATTGCATAGAACATAATAACTACATAATAACTGAATTGAGATGAATATGAAATATTAATTAGATGTGGAACTACGGAAATGTTGAATTCATGTTCATGTCTTTATAAAGAACATATTCCATGTTTGTATTAATTATGCGTAATTCAATATTAACTAGGAGCATTGTTATGCTTTAAAATTAAAATATGTTTAAATATCTCTAAAATATGCACGCATAAAATAGCAATTTAATATTAAATAAGAGAAAGAATTATATGCAGAAATACAAATATGGTTTTTATAAAATGTATGCATTTAAATAAGGTCATAAAATTGCATGCATTAAGTAGGAATAAAATAACACAAAATAGGGTTTCACATGGATGTTTTGTTTAGCTTGTCATGGGTTTATTACTCATGTTATGATGCATCAATAAAGTACAGACTATAAAAGCAAATAGTTTACCTCATATTAGTTTTGATTTTTCCCGTTCTGAATTGAGAGTCGATCTCGTCCACGCAACCAACATCCTCAAAAGATCAAATCTGAAAGCATGGAGGAAGAGGTTGAAGGTACCAGCTCGTTATCGTAAGAGAGCACTTTCGTGCTGATAACGTGTTGTGAAACTAGCCTAATAACAACCAATAGAAGGAGAAAGAAAAGAATAACAAAGGGAGAAAGGATTTGATATTTCATTGATTGAGGTGTATATTACAAGAGACTATATATAATATAGGAAAACTTGTGGAACAAGCCTGATCTATTTTAGGTGTTGATAACCACATTAATAATAAATATATTCATAACAGTTTTTAGGTTTTTGGGGGGTGGGGTAGGTTTTTTTGGGATTTTTTTGGTTAGGTATACTTTTTTAATCAAAATTACTCTACAAGAATATTTTACACTATTACTCTACAAGATCAAAATTACTCTACAAGAACATTTTACGAAATTACTCTATAAGATCAAAATTACTCTGCAGTATCATTTGTAGAGTAATTTTGATAATAACCCTACAAGTAGATAATTACAAAAATGTCAACGTTTGCTTTTTGCTTTTTGCTTTTTATGCTATTCGTACGTTTAATACGTTAACTTTATTTGTACAGTAACTTTCCGTTTAACTTTTACTTTTATCACGTATATTTTTTTGAGAGGGTTACCCACTGGGCCCTCGGGTTTTTATTATATAGATAAAATTAAAAAAATTATTCTACGGGGTCAGTTGACCTCCTAGCCTTTGTCTTTGGTCCGTTAGTCTGGTCACCTATTATGAGTATCCTTTTGCTCTTAACCCAAATGCAGCCAGCCCAAATAGTCTGATTTTTTTTTTAAACGGGCTCGCTGCTTTTTACTGTATATATATATCATTGGGCTAACCTTTTCCACCTTACCAATGGCTTATGTTAAAACTTTATTTCCGTTATCAATTTAATTATTTTTCTTCTTGCTTGTAGCAAAGTAGCAAACTGCAAAGTCAATGCTATGAAATTATGAGCTTTAACAATAGTCTAAATAAGAAATATTGTTAACTTGTTTGATATTCATGAAATTTTCCACACATATGTTCGAACCCAGGCCCATTTTATGTTTCACAGTGAAAAAAAGGGACATTCTCATTTTAGATTTTTTTTATAATTATTTCCCCTTGTCCAGGTTTGAACTTGAGACCTCCCCCCTTAAGAGGCATGTGCCTCTACCAAGTAGGCTACACCACATTGAGTGTCATTTTAGTTCATGTTTGTATGTTTATGAGGAACTCAGTTCAATGAGCAGGGGCGGATCTACCTCTTAACAAGGGGTAACCTACGTTGCCCCTTGATGTTCCGGCCGTAGTGTAAATTTTGAAAAACAATTGACGTTTTTTTTATTCCGTTACTCATTTTCTTTGAAACGTTGCGCTTATATGGATTTTCTAAATCCGCCACTGTCAATGAGAATGTATGGCTAAATAGAGTTTCTCTAACAAATATGTCCAAATGTCCAATATGATCAAATGCCAAATAGATGGTACTTTGTTCTATATTCTATTAGATTGTGCCAAAAACAAGAGCGTAATATAGAGATGATGTGACATGTTTTTTAAAAGCCTCAAAAACAAGTTATAGGAGATGCTCTACTGTAAAATTGCTTCAAATTTGTATATAACCAATCCAAACTATGGCAAGAACATAAAACGTAATATAGAAACCCGAACAATTTTGACAACACCCTGTAACGAGAATAACATAATAAAACCTTTAAGAAATAATAGACCCTTTGCATCATAACAATTAAAGATACACACTCGCAAACATTCTCAACATTAACAATTTAAACACGGACCTCCTTCGTGAAGGGGACCAAGCAGGGCATAGGAGTTGACTTGGCATTAGCGGGTTCATGTCACACTGGAGTGATCCAATATATGATTCCGCACGTTTCACCACTTTTCTAGTTATTTCCAATACTAGTAGGATGTTGAGGTCCGAAATTCGAAGTAAATTACAATTAATTTGCTAGTTCCTAATCATCATGGAAAAGAAATGTAGAAAGAAAAAAAGAAATTACTCCTCTTTTTTCTTGTCCAATACTACTACTTCACTCTCTCAACTTTCTAAATACGTTATTGTCCAAAATCTTTGTGGCCCACATGATTTTGAAGATCCTTTGGTGAAGATTGTGGACACGTAGGCTATAATTTCCAAATTCCTTAGCAGCTTTAGTTACATGTGCAAGATGCAAAACCCCTTCAAACTTCATTTTATTTATTTAACTTATGAAAATAGCAAGGCATCAATATGATTGTGACCCGTTTTGGACCACTACACCCTGCAGAAGACTTATTATCATCATCCTCATCATCACACACATATATGCATAATTAAATTAGCCTGCATATATCATTCAAAATTCAATAATGGACATAAGATGAAACCCGAACGTGTACATAATTACGGGATGTGAAACCCGAATGTGTACATAAATACGGGATGTGAAACCTGAATGCTTCATACCAAGTTGCATACCACATGTCAATATGTTTATATGTGCTCAAATGATACCAACATAAAATGAAAATGGCATTTTGTATACTTTTTTGTATTAGTAATCGACGCGGTTTATTTGTAAAAGGAACACAAAAACTCTAGGTACATCAAAGAATAGAGCATAGATACCAAACCAAAAGTAAGACTGTTACACGCTACACCAGAATTTTATTTATTTATTTATGTTATATTATTATATTATAAAGTATATTATAAAGTCTTTAGAGTAAATCCCAGCTGAATTTGGGATGTGTTGTATTGGTGCTGCTTGATGGTGGTGCTGGCAAAGGTGTCGGCGTCGAATCAAAAGTCTCCCATTGTGTGGTTACCACAACTTCCCCTGATGTCGACTTCCTCGATGGTTGTTGTTGTGGTTGTTTAGGCGCTGCTGGAATGTGTGAAAAATTCCCAACTGACCGTCTGGATTTAGGGAATGACGGTGGCTGGTAGCGGTCATGTTGATTTGGTGAGGCGGCATTCATATGTCCGTTTGAAATTATATGCTCTTGGCGCTGTGAAGCCGGCGGCTCGTGGACTTGTTTCGCATCCCCATTCTCATTGGTCCCTGCGGTTGAGTTCTTAATCTTTAACACATCAAGCGTTTCCACATACTTCTGAACCCTTTTCACCTATAAAAATTCGATAGAACACGTTAACACAATCATGTTACTAGGTATGTTATCTAAGTGACAAACATACCTGCATTTTTCTCTGTAGTTTGACATCTCCATCCGCGGTAATTCCATCCAATTTAAGTAGTTGGTTCATCAATAACTCGATCAAATTTAACAATGTCTTCTCCGCTACTTTCCCTCCTTTTGAGATAACCGATTCAAGCGCAGATACCTACCCGCATTTAAATTCACAAACATTAGTGTCTTAACTAATAACCAAAAGAAATGAAAAGGAGAACAAAATGACATTACCAAAAAGGCGAAAACTAGATAAAGCTAACCAACTTTTTTTGAACGGCAAATTTGGATCACTGACGGACCACTGGAAATAAAGCTAACCAACTAATAACAACTATAATAGATAATAAACTCGTTTAACAATAACAATTATGATTCGTGTAACGATGTACCTGGCCAGCAAGTCTATCGACTTCCAAGCTAATCTCGGATATGGATTTAGCGGCTTTCTCCATCTGAGCATTCTTTCGCATCTCGATATACCTCTTTTCTTGGCTAATCGGGTCTTCGACCAACACCATTTTCGACCGGTCCTTCACACCGACAACATCTAGATACGTCTTGGAGCTCCTCTCTTTATCTTTGTACATCAGTTTCTGATCCTCATGGTGTAGTCCTGTCGGGCCCGATAACATCTTCTTCAATTCCCCTGCATCACAAACCCAAAATTAAAAAAAAAAAAATTAAAATATATAAAAATTTCAAATTTGAAAAATAATAAATTAATTAATTACCAAATGTAGCTTGAGAACTAATATTGATCTCATGGTATATGGACCCGAATTTGACCCGAACCCGAATAGTTGGTGGAGGCACACGGTTCTGTTCTTCGGTTGGATCGCGTCGCTGAACTAGCAGTCCACCCGGCCGAACCTCCCATTCGTTATCACCGTTGACCGAAGGCTCGGTTGGCTTGGTGTTCCTCATGTGCATCATCTTTGATATTATGTTCTACTTAAGTTGGTTAAATTTAAATTTAAATTTAAAACACCACTCTGATTATAGATAACAATAATACTAATTCAAACACCCACAGGAAAACAAAAGAAAAAATGGAAGTTTTTTTTTTTTTTGGTGAGATGATGAGGAAGAGGGTGGTGAGATCTGTTGAGGAAAGTAAGAAGAAATCTAAATAAAAGCTGCCAAAGAAATATTTAAGCCTGAAAACTTCAGGCTCTGATTTGGCGTAAGGAATCAATGCAGATGCAAATAGAAAAAAAGGAAAGTGGCCGAGGGGTTAATTGAATTAAATGAATTTTCTTTTTCTTTCAAAGGGTAATTAAATTAAATTAAATTAAATTAAATTTCTTTTTCTTTCAAAGGGTTTAATGGTCTTCTCTTTCTCTCTCTTGTGAGAAAATGGAAAGAGAGATTTATTTAAAATGTATGGATGGCCCAACAGAACATGAGAACAAGAGCTGAGAATAGAATAAAAAATAATATCTCGATATAGATGTACAATCATATACTTATAATATGAAATAAAAAAGTGATTTTTTTCAAAAGGCGTTATAGATTGGATATGGTTCATATGATTACAATTTCATAAGTAATTTAATTTAATTTAATTATAAGTAAGAGGGTAGAATAGATTAGATACGGTTTGAGAGTGAGTGTGGGGCCTGAACCAACAATTGGTATCAGAGCGGAGGTTCAAGATTATCGTGCCGGTTTGAGAGTCGATTCCGAGAAAGGGGCCAGCCCTTGGCTGCAGCGCTGAAGAACAAAAAAGATTTAGTAGTAGTAAGGGCTGGTTAGAAGAAAGAAGTAGAAGTAGATCATGGCAAGTTGGGTGGTGAAATAAGTTGTTGGTTCTGACGAGAAAAGAAGCAAGCAACTAAGCAACTGAAGCACACCACCAAGCCGGTGATTGTCGAAAGAAAGTGATGACTGAAGAAAGAGACCGAGCCGGAGAAATAAAACTGGTGAAAGGAAGACCGTTTACTCGCCGGAAGAAAGAAAGCATCGGCGATTGCAAGACCGTTTCTTGAGAAGGAGAATTGAACCCGTTAAAGACCGAACGGGGTGACCGAGACCGACAGTTCTCCTAGCCGGAGAGAAAGTTCAGACCGAAAGTGTGAACCGAAGACCGATAACGAGACCGAAGGGGTTCACAACAGACCGAAAGAAAGAAAGAAGGCTGATCGAGATCAGCAAGAACGAAAGAAAAAGAAAGTAATGGCGGTGCAAGAAAGAAGAAAGAAAGAGCCGTCACAAGAAAGAAAGAATGGGAGTCGATGAGAAAGAAGAAAGAAAACCCGACAACCGAAAGAAAGAAAGACACGGACACATTCGTTCGTAAAGAAAGAGAAAGACCGAACCGTATGGTTCGAATAGCAAGTTAGAAAGAAAGATGATTCGAAGCAAGCAAGAACAAATTCGAATCAAACAAGCAAGTAGCAAGAAAAAAGAACCCACATCAAGATTACGGGGGTGAATGTTGGGTAATCTTGATGTTGCCGGTTTGTTTTACGGGTCACATGGGTCGGCATGTTATCGGGTCGTATGGGTCGAGTACGGGTCGAATAATTAAACGGGTCAGCTGGGTTTTATATTAGTCACATGGTAATGAAGTGGTCAAATATTGAGCAAGAATATGGGATGTGAACGTGTGATTTGAAGACCGAGCAATCAGGAGATAATGCATGAGGAATGGAATAAGTCATGGAGATTTGCACGTGCTGTATTTGTTTGGTTTATAGGATCGTTAGGTTAAATTAGAATATTCTTTATTTGGTTTCTAATGTATGTGTAAGGCTATAAATAGCCAACTTGTTTTATTGAATGAGGCACCCCTTTCTTGATCATCGAATAGAGCAGTTTTTTCTTTGTTCATACTCGTGAGTTTGAGTTTGAGTGTGGGGCCTGAACCAACAAGAATTGATTTTTCAAAATGAGAATACCTGGCTCCAGCATCAAGAAGGCTTTTACTTACATAATATACAGGGTGTTGTTGGCCTTCATGATCATTAACTAATACTACACTTACCGCATTACCTGAGACAGCCAAGTACAAGGATAATGGTTTATCGTCCACTGGTTTCATCAGATGTGGTACTAAGGATAGGTGTTAAGCGCTTTAAGTGCAGCTTCATGCTTCTCGGTCCACTCAAACTTCTTGTTCTTCTTCAAGATGTCATAGAAATCCTTGCACTTTTTTAAAGACTTTGAGATGAACGTGTTTAAAGCTGCGATCCTTCTTATTAGCCTTTGTACGTCTTTTGCACTAGTAGGGGATTTTAAATTTACAATTGCCTTTATTTGTTCAGGGTTGGCTTCTATTCCTCTTTTTGTTACCTCATTTTGAGTTGTAAAAAGAGAAAAAATATTTCGTGAAAGATCGGTATGAAGTGGTTGACGAGAACATGGTGTGGAAGTGGAGATGGAAGACAAGTATGTTCACTTAGGAATAAGCAAATGAGATAAAAGACCTGGAAAATAGGCTGGAATTTTTAGTGTTATCAAATCAGCCGGATAAATGGGTGTGGAACGAAGATACGAGTGGGCTTTTTACGGTTAAATCGATGAAAAAGGCGTTACGCAAGCAGGTGGAAAACGACAAGCCTTATGTAATGAAATGGAACTTGTGGGTTGAAAAAAAAGTGAACGTGTTCATGTGGAAGGTGGAGATGGGTAAGATTCCTACTTTTAAGTCACTCACGGATAGGCGTGTAGAGGTGGGGTTGCTTCTTTGTAGGCTTTGCAACAAGAAAGAGGAGATGTCTTGTAACAACCCTCGGTAAAACCAACACCCTCATAATATTTCCGACGCCCTAGTATATCTTAAAATGTCCCATTATGTCTTTAAAATATACCTCGTATGTGAAAACCGAGCCTGAAATACAATATAGCATTAAAAATAAAATATAAAATCTGATTTTTTAAGCTGAGGCGGGCCGCGTAGACCCACCCCAACACTCACGCGGGCAGTATCAAGGCTGAAACTTGATTTCGGTGGAATTTTAAGTTAAGGCGGGCCGCGTAAGCTCACCTTAACATCTACGCGGGCCGTGTAAGATCAACAACGCAGCGACACCAGAGGCCGACACGTGTCGACATCGTGGCGAGTCTAGGCGATGACCCGGATCACCTAATCAAGGATGATGCTGAAAAATTAAAAGGTATGCTAAAAGAATTAGAAAAAACAGATGGAGTTTGGAAATTCCATAAAAAGAGAATGTGGATACCTAAATCAGGAAACCTACGTCATCTTATATTAGAAGAAGCCCATAAGTCCAAGTATACGATGCATCCAGGAAGTGATAAAATGTACCAGGATTTAAGGAAAAATTTCTGGTGGATAGGAATGAAAAAGGACATAGCAGCCTATGTTTCTAAAAGTTTAACTTGTTCACAAGTCAAAGCTGAACACCAGAAACCCTCAGGATTTCTACAACAGTTAGAAATGCCAGTGTGGAAATGGGAATTAATAACAATGGATTTTGTTACTAAATTACCCAAAACTAAGAAAGGAAATGATACAATCTGGGTGATTGTAGATAGGCTAACCAAGTCAGCTCATTTCCTACCAATGAAAGAAACTTTCAGTATGGAACAGTTAGCTAAGTTGTATGTAAATGAAATTGTTTCTTTACATGGCATTCCTTTATCAATTGTTTCTGATAGGGATAGTCGATTTACCTCACATTTTTGGTTAAGTTTCCAAAAGGCAATGGGAACCAAGTTAAATCTAAGCACGACTTATCACCCTCAAACGGACGGACAAAGCGAAAGGATAATTCAGACAATGGAGGACATGCTTAGAGCTTGTGTAATTGATTTTGAAGGTAATTGGGACGATCACTTACCTTTAATAGAATTTTCATATAATAATAGTTATCACACAAGTATCAATGCTGCACCATTCGAAGCACTTTATGGACGAAAGTTCCGAACCCCAGTCTGTTGGGCAGAAATTAGGGAAAAGCAACTATCTGGACCTGAGATAGTACAAGAAACAACCGATAAGATCATTCAAGTCGAGGAACGACTGAAAGCAGCACGTGATCGACAAAAGAGCTGTGCAGATAACCGACGCAAACCCTTGGAATTTCAAGTAGGGGACAAAGTATTATTGAAGGTCTCTCCTTGGAAAGGAATAGTAAGATTCATAAAAAGGGGAAAGCTAAGTCCCAGGTATGTTGGACCTTTTAAGATTATTAGAAGAATAGGATCCGTAGCCTATCAGCTACAACTGCCAGAGGAAATGGCAGGAATACATGATGTATTTCATGTATCTAATCTCAAAAAATGTTTAGCTGATGAATTACTGATAGTACCTCTTAAGGATATAGAGGTAAATGAACAACTCAAGTTTGTAGAAAGGCCTCCACAAATTCAAGACAGGAAAGTCAAGAATCACAAGCATAAGTGACTAGTTCTGGTCAAAGTAAAGTGGGACTCCAAAAGAGGACCTGAGTACACATGGGAGCTTGAATCTGAAATGCAAAGGAAATATCCGCATTTATTCCAGTAGATCTCGAGGACGTGCTCTAAAATAAGGTGGGGAGAATGTAACAACCCTCGGTAAAACCAACACCCTCATAATATTTCTGACGCCCTAGTATATCTTAAAATGTCCCAATATGTCTTTAAAATATACCTCGTATGTGAAAACCGAGCCTGAAATACAATATAGCATTAAAAATAAAATATAAAATCTGATTTTTTAAGCTGAGGCGGGCCGCGTAGACCCACCCCAACACTCACGCGGGCGGTATCAAGGCTGAAACTCGATTCCGGTGGAATTTTAAGTTAAGGCGGGCCGCGTAAGCTCACCTTAACATCTACGCGGGTCGTGTAAGATCAACAACGCAGCGACACCAGAGGCCGACACGTGTCGACATCGTGGCGAGTCTAGGCGATGACCCGGATCACCTAAACCCTACCCGGCTAGTACGCGGGCCGCGTAAGCCCCCCTTATCTTTCACGCGGGCCGCGTGAGAGTCAGTTTCAGCAACTATATAAGGAGGCATCGGGTTTCAGTATTCCTCGTTCATTTCTTTTTCTTTCTAAACGAATTCTGAAGTAGTAGAAGTAATACGCGGGTATTATACCCTCTAATTAGCGAGGTTCTGCTCCGTTGTAAGTATTATAACCCCAGTTTCGTAATAGATACGCTGCCCGATTGATTTAGGGTTCCGTAACAACTGTCGTGGTTCTGCCCGACGTAGTTGTTGGCATGCCGTCTCGGGGAGGGTATCATTAATATTTCCAAAGGGTTATGATACTAACCTATGTATATTTGTGTAAATTATAGATTATTCCCAAGAAACCCTTACGCGAAGTCTAAGATAGCAATGTGAGTTTATCCTCTTTTTGTTAACCTTTTTGTAATATTTTACAAAACCTTAAATGTTTTACAATGCGATTAAGCGGTGATTGAGTCTTTGTAGTTCTTCAATTACTGCCGGTATGTTGGGGTTTTGTGTACAAAATTTACTATTGCGTATAGTAAGTCGGGATGACAGTACGTTACCATTGGACGAAGAGTTAGCCAATGTGTAATATGACCCACAAGTCAGGATTGACAGTACTGAATGAGTAATTGTGTAGAAATAAACAATGTGATCGCTCTCAATACTGTTTTAATTGATAAAATGTTTCTTGATTAAACTGGGATTCACTCACCAGTATTTCCAGCTGACAAATGTTTTTAAAACGCATTTCAGGTAACACAATGTGACAGCCAATTAGTAAAAAGCCAGCTGGAGAGCACTGAAGGCTTGGGAAAAATGTGGCTATAAAAGTTACCAAAAAGACGATGTTTTAAATTCAATAAAATAGGGTTTATCCCTATAAATGTATTGTAATAAGAAACTTGGGTTTTGCCCATGTGATTATTAATAGTAAATATGGTGGTTTTACTCTGATAAACATTTCCTAACTACGGTCCTGAAGTAATTTTCCGCTGCCAAATTAACAAGCTGATACCACCAAACTCTGAGTTCGCGTCCGCCCGTTCCCGGGACAGATAAGGGATCGGGGGTTGCGGCATGTCTACACATCTTCTCACCTCGTGTAGGTTTACAGAAAAAAATCTGAAGTAGGGTGAGCAGGTGGTGTGGTGTGAGTCCCATTTATGCGTTCACTATCCACAACCTCTTGGAGCTTCATAAGCATGTGAATTTAGATCGACAAAATAGTAAGGTGTTCCATGGTAGTGTCCTAATTGTGTGTTAGTGCATTTAGAAGACAAGAAACGATAGAGTCTTCAACACTACCATGGATCCCTCAACAAAAACTATGGTGGAAATAAAGTCGCTAGGTTCCCCTATAAAGAGATGTCATGGAGGGATTGATATAACTTTAATATGTAATCCTTTATGTTGTTGTTTTGCTTCTAGCGTCTTGCTAGAGCGTTTTTAATAAATTTTTGTCGTTCCAAAAACAAAAACAAAAAAGGTTGGTTCGTATGTGTGAATAGATTAAATAGAGGGTGTTGTAGGTAGCTAAGGTTATGCGGTATGGTGATGGTCCACCCTTGGAGGATGATCCGCCACGTAGGCGCCACGTCATAGTCACTTGGAGTATAATCCGCCATGGTAGAAACACTGGAAATGCAGGATGATCATACACCACTAAGTTTATTTATTTATTTTTTTAATTCATCTACTTTTTTTAACATTTGATCCATGCTAAATCATGTATTCATCAACACATAAAAAAACAAAACAAGAAACAACTGCTTAAATCAAAATCAGTTCATTTGAGCATCAAAACAGCACAAGCAACTAATTTGACCCAGGCTGTTTAAAAATCATCAGACCACTTCATGAACATGAATAAATCACAATAATTATAAACACTTCTCAAATGAAAATTACTTTATTCTATTATCAAAACAACACCGATAATCAGATCAAACTCACTGATTCTGACTTGTGATCATTTACTATTACTACATTAACATTAATCTAAAACATGTGAAATCCTTTAAAGACAATCAAATAAGACACGAGTAAACATTGACTACAACATGATGATCCAACAAAAGTACCTCAACCATCTTGTATGTTCACAAAATTTAAGCCACCAACTTGGCAGGCGCTGTTGTTGTTCGTGTTGGAGTTATAGCCATGAAAAGATGGCTCGTTTCGTGTACTAGTGATTCCCAGGCACAATGCTTAGCCTAATGGCCCACCAGGTGTGGAACCAAAACCTGAACCCGAACCCAACCCTGCCCAAGAAGCCTGGTTCAGCCAATTGTGGTGCGGTTTGACAACATCTTCACACCCATCTCTATCACCACTTAACAATCCAACAGCCATATGAAAACTCTCATGATCAAACTCCATCTGGTTCCCACCAGATTGCGTTGATTATGTTAGAGAACATTCATCTCCACCACCAATCCTAGACCAACCATCAATGCCGGTAAAACTAGCGTTTAGGTAAGAATTATTGTGGTCGATCAAGGAGTTTTTCCATAATCTTGTTTCGAAATCTGGTCCCTTTTTTATCCTTTGACTGCGGACTGCATTGGTTGCTGAAATTGATTATTCGATGTCGATTGATACGCAGGGACACCAACATTCTTCATCAACCAATCACTGTACCATCAATCCAAACAAGATACACTCCAAAAAAAACATAATATGTATACACATTTAACAATTGTTTACACTCACTCGGGTTGTTGATTTGCAGCAGAAACCACGGTGGAAGTATCTTTAGCGTATGCGGTTTCCACAGGCTTTCTTGAACGATATCTAGTCTTGCGCGCATGTCGCTCGCAGTACCTTTGATCGGGAGCCACATCCTTGGCACACCTCCATTTCTTACCATCTGTTCTTCTACACCTCCACGGCTCCGGATCTGACCCGTTTGAGAGTCTCAAACCCATACCCATCCCTACCAAACACACAACACCAATCTTAACAAATCAAACATAAAGGATTAAAGGGCCTCCTTTTAAATTAAAAATAACTTGCACTCTTGCAGACATTTAATCAAACAGTTGGTCGGCACACTAAAAAAATCGTCCAGTCTTTAAAGGATTTCATATATAACTATAAATCCACCAAATCAACAAAAACAAACTAAACTAGCACCGATAATCAGATCAAACTCACTAATTCTAACATCAAAACAGCACAATAAACTAATTCGATCATCCAATCGCTTCAAAAACACCCGAATTCAACAAAAGAATGATTCAACTACAAAAAAAACTAATCAAAAACCCTAAATAACATCTGATCAAACACAATCAAAACAACAGAAGTTAAACCGAATCAAAATCAAACACTGAAACAGATAAACGAATGATTTATCGTTACCGAATCTGCTTGAAAAGTTGTTTGAATCGCCGATTTGAGAGAGTGATTGCAACAGTCAGAAGCCAAACGGTCCCATTTTTTTGTCTTTTGTGGCCCGGCTCAAACGTCCCCAAGCAGACGGAGAGTGTAACAACCCGTGTTACTGAAGTCAAAGTCAAAGTCAAGGTCAAAGTCAAAGGAAGAAAAGATTGCTGATTGCGATCTGTCACTCCTTGCTTAACTATGGATTTGACCACCTTGACTTATAACTAATTGTGTAGCTAAAACGCTTTAGTTGTATTATGTGGAGTACTTGTTAATAATCGAGGGTAATCGCATATTAATCGCTAATCGACTCATCGCTAATCGTATTCACAACCCGAATTATGCGTTCTGGATATTGTTTTACGTGTGTGTGCTTATTATGTGTTACTTGTGCATGTTATATTATGTTGAGGTGATTAATCGCAAACGCAATCGCAATTCTATCGCATCGCAATCTAATCACAAACGCTAAACGCAAGTTATTTATAGTGATTGTATGTTAGATATAGTAGTTAGGTTATTTGTGTAACTAATGAGTAACAGTATCGCATCGATAGCTCGAAACACATCGCAACGCATAACACGCAAATCGAAATGACAAAACTCAACACGCCGGACACCAGGATCGAGTGGCCAACCGATCGAGTGGCCATCCGATCGGGGAGCCATCCGATCGGTGACCAATCCGATCCAAGTGCCTTTCCTCTTTTGGAAACCCTATAAATACCCTCCTGTCACATCATTTGTGATGTGACAGCTCCTCTACTCGACCATCTTGCTCAAGCACTCATTTCTCTCGATTTCTCGCGATTCTTGTAAGTTTTCAATCTAAATCTTGTACTTCTATGATCTACATGCACTTCTTCATCTTTTCCACCGTTGAATCTTAACTTTTAACCGTGAAATCAATGGATTTGAGGTGTTCTATGGTGATGTCACCATGGAGTTCTCATGAACTTCAAGTTTTGGCCTCATTCCACCAAGAACAACTCATATCTAAAGGATTTCCACATGAATAAACAAAGATCTTGCATAGATCTGAAACATTTTCAAGGATAAAAGGATTGAAAGATACTTAACCAACTTTCTTTCAACTCTTTTACACTCAATGTACTCAAAACCGATAGAATCGGAGCTCGTTCTGATCTTCTGCTCATCCTTAGTGAAGTGTTGGTTCAAGATCTGATTTCTATCAAAAGGGACAACCGATCCCGGGTTAAACATGAACAACCGTCATGAGCCAGTAAACGGATCGGACTAGGGTGATTCCTGTTTGATCGGATAACCTGGGTCATGATGGGGTTTCTGTTGTTTAGCACGTGGTCATACCGTCTCGATCAAACCGCAAAACTTAACAAAACTTCAAATTGCAAAAGATCAGATCGCGGGACGGATCGGCGTCCGATCGGACTGCCTTTCGATTGGACCGTAACCTGATTGGACTGCCTTTCGATTGGACCGTAACCTGATCGGACTGCACTTGAGGTTTTCACATTTAAACAATTTTCAACATGTTCAATGCATAGTCAATCCCAACGGACTGTCACCCGATCGGTAGACCATCCGATTGGATGTTGATCCTGCTGTGAACTTGTTCTCTGAGAAATACCTCACCAAACGGATTGTCGTCCGATCGAACGACCTGAAAGGTAGAGATACTTCTCTGATTTTAAAATACTACAACGAAAACTTCAAAAGACAAGCCATCATACACAAACACATCAATCCCAAACGAGATGTCAATCCGACCGAATGGGCATCCGAACGGATGGCCATCTGAATGGATTGACATCCGATCGAATGGCCATTCGTTCGGATTGCCATCCGGCCGGATGACCACTCGTCACTTGCTCACTTTGCATCGTTTTACGTGCCGCTCATCATTTATGCTATCGTTCTGATCGGGCTAATCTCGCTTTAGCGCTCCCTTCAATCCATTAACTACCATCGCTGTGAGTATACTCGATCCCTTTTTGCTTTACGCACTTTTGGGTGTTACATACGTTACTTATTCTAAATCACATCGAACACACAACACAAACACTATTTATACCCTGACCACTATTGCATGTTATACGTGACTCGATGAATGCCTGTTTGTTATGTTTACACATTGATTACTGTCTACCTACCTTAGCAACGATTGTACTATAGTTTGGACTCAGCACCTGTTTATTCAGGGGTTGTTAAGGACAATACTTCACGTGTTCGCAGTGGTGAACATGTGATGCGCACTCGCTACTCGCAGTCAACTCGCTGTCATTGGTATTGATAAGATCTTTATCGATAACTTACATGCTTCACATTATACGTTGTACATGATGGTTATGCGTGAACGATTTCGAACTCTATTAAACTTGTATGCTCACCTTTACACTATGTATATTGACCTCTATTTTAACGTATGTGACAGGTGTTTGAATGCTTAGGAAGCTTGCCTGCTACTTGATGGAATCAAGCTTAGGAGAGTCTAGAAACCAACAAAGACAATTTATTTTTATTTAAATCTAAGTTGTCGAAACATGTTTTGTTTTGAGGATATCTATATCTGTAATAACTTACTTGCTTAATAGGTTATGGTATGGGACATAATATTAACTATTCGGTAAAGTAGTTGTTATGGAATTTCTCTTGACAATTTGTTTCGCTCAGTGTCGCGCCCCGATGTTTCCGCCATCGGTTGGGGTGTGACAGAGAGGACGCCGCTGGGGGGGGGGCAAAATGGTGTACCGACCGTCACAGATCAAGGACGGGGCGGGGACGAACCCCGTACCGACTAGCCTAAGGCTTATTGCTTGTCCAAGTCTTCTCTCATCTACTAATTATTGCTTCTTTATTAACTACAACTTACCTACCATTCTACCAACCTACTGAATCCAATTTGTCAACCTTTGTATTCTATTACTTATTAATATTATATTATTTTATAGCATTATTTTTCAGTTAAGAATACATTATTTATTAATTGTAAATTTGTGTTACACTGCCTGTGGTGGGCGTAAGGGTGCCAACGCCCCCAGATGGGCGTTGAACACCACCCCTCCTTGGGTGAATATGGGGTTTTGGGTTAAGGCATGGTCACTACCATGGAGAAAGGGCATTTAAGTTTATATATTTTTATATTTTTTTTCAAACAATAAAAATACACACCCGGCTAACACGTGGATTACCGGTATTTGAAAAAATAATATTAAAATGGTGAAAAATAAAAAATAATAGTGTTGATGCAACAAATAATAGACCGATGGTAGTAGCTAGGCTGGTTAGGCAAAAGGGTTGGAGGGTTCAGGTATGCCTAACGCAGGTCGTGGGGTCCCCCCCACGTTTGCAAGACGTGGAGAGAGGTTCACTAGTTATATTTTGTTGTTTGTTCAAGATCCTCAACTGAAGTCTGTTCAGGTTCGGATGCAAGAGCAGTAGAAATGTGTGTGTTGAATGTGGAGAATGGAGACTTGCATAAAACAAGTGCTTGAGAAGAAAGACCAGAGATCCCAATGGAATCAGAGCTGATCGGAATGTCCCTCAACACTAAATGAAGTGTCATTTTATAGAGGAATATATCACTCAAAGAGGAAACCTTGGACAAGTGAACCATGCTTGCAGTGGAGGACTTACCCTTTTGGGGGTTGAAGCGTTTGGACCTGCGGATAAAAGACTACACTATGTGCACTCGTTCTACTTTTGCGGCTATGAGAGGGCTGGACAAGCAATCAGTGAAGTGATGGCTTACTGTTCACATCCTTTTTGCTGCTCACCCGAGTTCGCGGGATTTGAACCCTTTAACCTTTCGAGCATTCGTGTGCCTAAGTCATTTTATTTAGTCTTGGCTACCCCCGTCATCAGCCCCCCAAGTTAGAGGTTTTGGGGAATAAGTTCAAAGACTTATGACTTTTACACATTTATTTGTATTGCTTAAAGGCTTCAAGGCTTGAAGGCTTGAAGGGTTCGTTGTAGTTGAGTTTTTTGAAATTTGAATTTTGACAAGACAATTGATATGACTTTTGGCAGTTTTCTTTATGTCAGGCGGTGGTTTTTGAATGACCCTTGTGTAATTATAACGTTTCCTTCTCATTAATTTACATTAATTTTTAGAAGAGAACTATCATTTGCACATTTTCCTCTCAAGTTTTCTTTCCTTATCTTTCTTTCCTTTGCCCAGGTTAGTTCCGATTTCCTATTTTCTTGTTATTTTCTTATAGCATGGGTGCTCGTAAAGATCTAGCGAAATCGTTTTCTCGATTAACTCAAGAGGAAGTAGAATTTTTTTGTATGGAATGGGGGATTGGAATGAAATTTAAACCGGTTGCACCAGCTTGTGATGTTTCAATCGATAAGTGTCCCCTGGTTCCATTGCTCTCTATTGTCGCCATTTCAAGTTTTCGAACCTTCGTCACCCCTTTTCGACCTTTGTTTTGAACGTCTTAGAGTATTATCGCGTATCCTTTGGCCAGATTTATCCTCAGGGTCTGGCTAAGGTTTTGCACTTTGAAGTTCTGTGATGGGCTTCTGGGTATCATCCCACCCTTTTATCGTTCCGTCATTTTTTCCGGTTGGCCAAGAATGGTGACTGGTTTACATTCGAAACATCTCAGGTTGATACTTGTTTAATTTCATCTTTGGTTTCTAGTCTTGGTGTTTGGAAAGACCGATTTTTCTGGGTTTCCGATGAAATTGTTCCTTTTAAGCTTGCTTGGAGGCATCCGGATGCCGTTTTAAATGAGCCTGAACCTTCTGCCTCTGAGATAGATACCCGTTTCCTTGATACTCTTAGGGAGTGCCCTTCAAGGCTCCGTCCCTTCCCCGAGCACTTACTGGTGTTGCTGGGTCTTAGTAAGTTGTGGGACAAATGTGATCGAGATCCGGTGCTCATGAGAGATGGACAGGGTATGCATTTGTCTTGTTGTTCTATTATTTTCTTATTTTTGCTTTCTTATGTTGATTTTATCAAGAGTGATGATACTTCTGATGTTGCTTTTGGGGGTGCTGCTTTTGCTCCGGGTGAAGATGCGGTTGTTATGGGAGCCCAGTATAGGTTCGAGGGTTCTGGCTATGTTAACGTTCCTAATGTTAAGGGTTCTACGAAGGCTCCAAGTTCTAAGGATTCTGTTCGTCGTTCAAACCGTCGCTTGAAATGTGCCGATCAACCCTCTGGCTCAGAGGCCATTGATGTTAGTGATGACATTGAAGTATCAGCAGAACAGGTTCTTGAGGTTGGTGTGGCCAAAGGTAAGGAGAAGGAGTTGGTGATTTCTGGGAAGAAGAAGTAGTTGGTTAAGAAAGGTTCCACTCCTACCATCCAGGGTTCATCGGGCAAGAGTGTTGAAAGCTTGGAGGGTCCAGAGGCTGAAGAAGTTTATGTTCCCTACTGGGATGCTAAGGTTGGGGATAGCTTCAAGGATCCAGCTGTTTGTGCTGAAGTTTTAGCCCATTTTGCTCCTCCTGGTGTTCAGAGTGCAATTTCTGAGATGGAAGCTGATCACTTTATTTCTAGATTGATGCTGAGCTCCTGTAACCTTTTGGCCCTGTTGGCTGAAGGTGTTACCCATTTCACAAAGGGTATGCAGGAGTACGAAGAAGCTTCCAAGAAGAAGGACAAGATGAAAGCCTCTATGGCTGCAATGAAGAAGGATGTTGAAGGGTTTTCTAAGAAAGAGGAGGCTTGGATGAAGAAGGTTGGAGAGTTGACGAAGAGACACGAGGTTGATATGAACGATCTTAAGAAAAGTTTTGATGCTGATCGATTGAAACTGAAGGCTGATAGGGAAGCCTTGGATGTTCAGCAGAGGGCCTTCGAAGAAGAGAAGGAAGGTTTAAAGGCTTTGGTTGCTCAAGCCACAGGTGATAACCAGTGGCTTATTGAGCAAGATTTTCATCAAGTTGTCACCTACCTTCTTCACTCTAAGAAGTTCAACTCTGCTCTCGGGGAAGTTTACACCAAACTGCTAAACTTGGGGAAGCATCAAGGCCTTCGTGTTGGTTATAAACTTCATGAATCTGGTCAGCCCTTTGAGCAGTCTCCCCTGTATCGCCCTGAAGCTTCTGAGGTTTTTAAAGGTTCTGTTCAGCAGATGGAGAGGTTGACTTACCCTTATGTAGGTCAGGTTGCAGCTTGTTTTGGTAAGCCCCTTTCTGTTTTACAGGAGCTGAAGCCGGATGGGCTTAATGAAAAGGTGTGTGCTGAAGTGCTTGATTCCCTTTCGAGGAAGCGTTCTCGTTCGGGGGATAGTGAAGAGACCTTTTCGGGAGAATCTGATGCTTCCAAGGATGCAAGCCTCGAAGGTTCAGCAGTTGGTGATGATGGTGGTTCGAGGGCTAAGAAGTCGAAGAAGGCTAAAGGTAATGGTTCTGGGGCTTCTAAGCCTCCTTCTGATGTTTGAACAATATTCGTAGCTTTCTTAGCACCCCTAAACAATTTAATGGTTTGTATGTTACTTTGAACAATTTTAGGTTCTGCAGAAACCCTTAAGGTTTCTGTTTTGTGGTTGTGGTTGGCCTTAGTGGCCGTTTGAACAATATCTACGTTTACAAACCGTTAAGGTTTGTTTTGACTTATCTAGATATTTGGAAGCTTTTAAAGCTTTTTATGCTATTAACTTTTTACTACTTGCCTTGTGTTGTGGTTTTTTAGATGTAGTTTTATTTTTTGTGAAGCGGCTTTGTGGGATGTTTGTAGCTTGAAGCCTTCGAGGCTTCCAGTTGCTACTTTACTTTTTGTGACTTGATGCTTTGGTTTGTATTTCTGAGTTTGGGTTGTACGCAACCTTTTGCTATTGTTATGTTGCCCCTTCCATTATTCTTTTTGTTTATGGTATTTGTCTTTATTGAGTTTTGTGCTGTCTTTATGTTTTTTATACCTTAAAGGGTTCGGTGCTGCAGCCACTTAGCCTTGGTAATTTTAACAAGAAGACATGACACCTATCCTATCTATTATTTTTCTTTGTTTGATTTTGGTTCGTAAGCCTGTTAATAATGGTTTGCTTTTTTGGAACTTTTACAAGGCTTAAGGAACATTTGGTGTAGGCTATTCGGACCCGTCTATGAGACAACTTTGTTTTTGATAATTTTACAAGTCTCATGGAGTTGTGTTGATTTAGGAACTCACCCCTTATATAGGTTCATTCAACCCTTGAACCTATTGAGCGATATGGCCTGGGAGCTCATCCCCTTACATGACCCTTGTCATGGAGTTTTTTGCTAGGTTCTCAACCTGATTTTAGGATAGAAAAACAATTTTGATAAAACATCTTCATTCATTCAAGAGATACTGTTTTACAAAAAGGGCAGCACGAAACAATTTTTGAAATACACTCTTGAAATATAATTCTTGAAATACAAACTAAACTTTCCTTGGTCAGACGTGGAACCTTTAGAGGGTCTTGCCATTCCAATGTCTTAGAAGCTTCCATTTTTTGTTTATACTTGGCTTCCTGGATGGCAGCTTGATCCCGTGTTTCCTCCAGGAGTTGCAAGTTCAACATTGTCTCTTTGTTGTTTGCTTCGGGATCCATGTTGAGTGTCCGTTGAGTCACAACTCCTATTTCATCTGGGGTCACAGCTTCTGACCCGAACACCAGGCTGTAAGGTGTTCTTTTGTGGCTTGTTTTTTCTGTTGTCCGTATAGCCCATAAAATGTTTGGAAACTCTTCAAGCCAGTTGCTTTTATGCCTTCCCAACCGGGTCTTGATTCCTTCGACAATGCTCCGATTTGTTCTTTCAACTTGTCCGTTGGATTGTGGGTATGCAACTAAGCTGAATACCCGGGTTATTCTGAATTCTTTGCACCAAGTGTTGAAAGGTTTTTCAGCAAATTGCTTCCCATTATCCGTGACCAAGACTCCTGGTAATCCAAATCGGCAAATGATGTTCTCCCAAACGAAATCAATGACTTGTTTGCCGGTGATCTTTGCAAGTGGTTTTACCTCGGGCCACTTGGTAAAGTAATCTATGGCCACCAATAGGAATTTTACCCCTCCTTTGGCCGGTGGGAATGGACCAACAATATCCATGCCCCATTTGTAAAATGGCCAAGCTGAAGATATTGGGACAAGATCGTGTTTGGGGCTCTTGGGAACCGGTGCATGTAATTGACAAGCTTCACATTTTCTTAATTGTTCGGTGGTGTCTCGGTGCATGGAAGGCCAGAAATATCCGAGATTCATTAGTTTAACAACCACCGTTCTTGCTCCAAAATGAGCTCCGCATATCCCCTCATGAACCTCTTTGAGCAGGTACTGGCTTTGTTCAGGGCCAACACACCTCAGTAGAGGTGCAAGGTAACCCTTTTTGTAGAGGATCTCACCTTGAAACACATACTGTCTTGACTTGATTTTAACCCTTTCAGCCTCTGTTTGGTCACCAGTTAACTCACCATTTTTGAGGAATTTCTTGACAGGAGTCATCCAATTGGGACCTTCCTCAGTGATTACGTCTTGAACCTCCAACTCTTGGATTGATGGTGTTTTCAACACTTCCACCAATACCTTTTTTGTAAGATGGGCAAAGGTGAGGGAGGCAAGTTTGCTCAAGGCGTCTGCTTTTTTATTTTGAGATCTCGGTATTTGCCTGATGGTACATGTCTGGAACGTGTTCGTCAATTCCCTGGACTTTTCTTTGTATTTCTTCATATTGGGCTCCTTTGCAACATAATTATCATTGACTTGGCTTGACACGAGCAACGAGTCTGTGAAGACTTGAAGCTTCCGAACCTTCATTTCCTTGGCTATTCTCAACCCAGCTATTAGTGCTTCATATTCAGCTTCGTTGTTTATGGTCTGGAATTCAAGTCGAAGAGCATATGTAAACTCTAGACCTTCGGGGTTGATTAGAATGAGCCCAGCTCCTAACCCTTCAACGCTTGAAGCTCCATCGGTAAAGAGCTTCCAGGCTTCGGGGTCAGAAGGTTCAGCAACAGTTGTGTTAACTTCCGTGACGGCTGGCTTTGGGACTTCCACAATGAAGTCGGCCAAGACTTGGGCTTTGATGGCCTTTCTTGGAACATAGGTGATGTTGTGCTCACCCAGTTCCACGGCCCATTTGGCCAGCCGTCCTGAATTTTCTGGCTTTTCAAGCAAACTCTTGATGGGTTGGTCGGTGACCACTTGTATAGGGTGTGCTTGGAAATACCTTCGAAGCTTTCTAGCCATTTGGACTAGGGTTAAGGCAAACTTCTCCAGAGGAGGATACTTGATTTCTGCCAATTTTAAAGTTTTGCTGAAAAATAGACGGGTAACTGAACTTTGTCTCGTTCAATGGTTAGGACCGCACTTATTGCTTCTTCAGCAACCGAGAGGTAGACAGAAATTAGCTCCCCTGTTTCTGGGGCTGCGATATCGGGGAGTGAAGCCAGGTGTAGCTTCATCTGGTTGAAGGGTTGTTCTGCTTCTTCAGTCCACTTGAAATTTTTTTTGTCGGAGCACCCTTTAAGCGTTTTAAAGAAAGGTAAAGATCTTTCTGCCAGTTTTGAGGTGAAACGCTTCAGGGCTGCAAGCTTCCCGTTTAGACTTTCTACTTCCTTTTTGCTTCGTGGGGGCCTGGTTTCAAGAACAGCCTTGACTTTGTTTGGGTTGGCTTTGATACTTTGTTTTCCCACAATGTGCCCTAGAAACTTTCCTTCTTTGAACCCAAATGAACATTTTTCGGGGTTGAGATTCATGTTAACCTTCCTTAGGTTTTGGAAAGTTTCTTGTATGTCGTCAAGCATTTGGTATTCTGTTTTGCTTTTGATTACCAAATCGTCAACATATGCTTCCATGTTTTTGCCAATTTGACTGGCAAAAGCTTTGTCAACTAGGCGTTGGTAAGTTGCACCCGCGTTCTTGAGGCTAAAGGGCATTTTCTGGTAACAAAAGATACCCTTGTCCGTATGAAAGGCTGTCTTTTCTTCATCCTCTTCTTTCATAAGGATTTGATGGTAACCCTTGTCGGCATCAAGGAAATACTTGAAGGGGTAACTTGTGAGAGAATCAACCTTAAGGTTAATTTCTGGCAACGGGTAACAATCTTTGGGACAAGCCTTGTTCAAGTCCTTGAAGTCGATGCACATTCTCCAAGAATTATCGGGCTTTCGAACCATGACTGGGTTTGCAACCCGGGATTGATACTTTACTTCTCAGAGAATTCCAGCTAAGACAAGCTTTTCAACCTCTTGACATGCTGCCAAGCTTCTTTCCGGTGCTAGACTTCGCTTCTTCTGGACAACGGGCTTGACTTCGGGTGATATCTTCAGCTCATGTTCAGCAATGCTTCGAGGGATACCTGTCATATCTTCCGGGCACCAAGCAAAGACATCGCTGTAGTGTACTAGCAACTTTTCAAGGTACGAGAGAGTTTCTTGAGAAATGTTGGGATTAACCCTTATACTTTGTTCAGGATACTTAGGGTTTATGATCAGCCCTTGCTCGTTATCTTCATTTTTTGAACTTTCCCCTTCGACCATGTAAGCTTCTTGAGTGGGTTGAAGGGTTACAATCCCTCTCTCGGTAGGGAACTTGACTGTGCCATGACCAACAGAAACAGCCACATAGAATGCACACTGCCCCGGCCTTCCTATGATGACATCATAGTTGGAAGGTATATTGATAACCACATAAGTGAGAGGTTGGACTCTCTCCATCTTGCCTTCACTGAAACGGACATCAAGGGTTAGTTGCCCTAAAGGCTTGAGGGGTATATCAACAATACTTTTTATGGAGGTTCCGGATGGTCGAAGTTTCGAGCGTTCCTCATCGCTTAGACGGTTGAAGAACTTCTCAAACATAATTTCAGTGGCTGCACCAGTTCTATGTATGCTCTGCTTGTCTTTAGTGTACCCACAATTGCTTCAACCACAAGAGGGTTTGAGAGTGGGTCCCTTTCTGTTGGAGGGAAGCAGACACACTGAAGCTCCCAAGCTTCCAACCACTGTCGTTTGTGGGGAACCTTTCCATCAAAATCCACCATGTTAACTTCCTTGCTCTTCCCTTCGGCTATCTTGTCCCTTACCCCCTTTACTAAGTGGGCAAGCTCCCTGGACTTAACAGCCTCCTCGATCCTCTTTTTGAGTTGAAATCAATCGTTAGTATGGTGGCCCTTTTATTCATGAAATTCACATAATTGAGTGGAATTCTCATTCCTTTTGCTTTTAGGGAGAGGCCTGGGAGGTCGGAAGCTTTGCTTCACTTCCTCTGTAGCAAGGATCTCTTGGGGGGTTTTTGTAAGGGCTGTAAAGTTTATGGTTTTTTCCCTGCCAGGAGGGTTCCGACCTTCAGACCTTCGTTGCTCTGAACCCCTTTGACGCCTGTCATAGGGATGAAAATTGCCCTTCTTTCTAGTGGGGTTGTTGCCTCGCCAGCTAGATCCCCTTTTCTCTGCTCCTTTATGTCTACGGCCTCTTCTCCTCTAATGTGGGCTTCTGCCCTTTCGAGAGCTTCTTTCAAGGTCTTGGGTAGGGATTTATTAAAATCTCTTGTAAGGTATTTGGAGGTAATGGCGTTCATAAAACCGGCCATTCTCATCTTTTCATCCGCCCCTACGTATGTTAGACCTTCTTTTTTATATCTTTCTATGAACTCTCGAAGGCTTTCATCATCCCTTTGTTTTATCTGAAAAATCACCGTGGCATCTTTAACGTACCGCCTTTGTTGTGAGAAATTGGCTAGAAACCCTTTGCTCAGATCATCGAAGCTTCGAATGCTTCTGGCTGGTAAATCGTTGAACCATATCCTGGCTGATCCTATGAGGGTCTGCATAAACATGAGGCAACATTCAGCATTTGACCACTTCTCAATTCTGGCAGCACCAGTGAAGATCTGAATGTGATCTTCAGGATCCTCGGTTCCATCATATGTCTTGATATGGGATGGCATTTTGATTTTTGTTTGAAAATCGTAATCGGCTATTTGTTGTGAGAAGCACGAAAGATTACTCGGTTTGTATGGTTTGCCCAGATCCTCTTCTACCCTTGCACCCATGTTGTTGTTGTTATTCCCTTGTGTGGTCAGCACTTGACTAATGAAGTGTTTCCAAGGGAAGGCGGCCATCATCTGAGCCATCATTTGAGGCATAAGGTTGAAGCCTTGAAGGCTTCCAGGTGCAGCTGAGCAGTTTATCCCCAAGGGAGCACTCATAATGGCACTTCATGCCAAGGGGAGTACAGACAAAGCTTGTTCCCAAGTAGATGTGACTGGGGGTGGAAGGCTTGCAACATGAGATTGTAGTAATTGATCCAGAGTTAGCTCATGTCCCAATGGAGCACCGGTTGCTGCTGGTTGGGAAGAAAAGAGAGGGAACGTTGTCGGATCAGGCCTTGTGTATATGTATGGGTTAGGATTTGGAGGTGGATGGCTGGGACCAGCCTCATTTCTGGACATGGTTGGTTGTGGGCTTGTGAAAGGACGAACCGGAGGTCCAGGAGACAACGTTGGCTCTGGCTCGTCACAGTCCAACCGAATCCTTACCCCTTTGTCTCTTTCCCTACTCACGTATTGGTTGAGGAGAGACCTCAACTCTAGAAAGTTGTTGGCGACCCCTTCAGGGGTAAGGTCAACACGTGAAGGGGTGTTAGTGGCACCGACGTTAGGGGATGGAACCCCGGATCTAGACGGAGTCGGTGTTTGAAAAGTGAGGAACTCGGGGTATGTTGCTCCAGTAGGAGTGCTCCCCGGTGTTGAGAAGGACGTTGGTATAGCCACATGAGTCTGGCTAGTGTTTGGGGTAGAGGTATGCGGGACTTGATTTACCTCTCCCGGAGATTCACTTTCCGACATGGTGATTTTGAAAGAATGGAGCTACACTACAAGGTCTTTTGGAGAAAATTAGTGGCGTAGCCGCACGGTGGGCGCCAACTTGTTGATGCAACAAATAATAGACCGATTGTAGTAGCTAGGCTGGTTAGGCAAAAGGGTTTGAGGGTTCAGGTTTGCCTAACGCAGGTCGTGGGGTCCCCCCACGTTTGCAAGACGTGGAGAGAGGTTCACTAGTTATATTTTGTTGTTTGTTCAAGATCCTCAACTGAAGTGTGTTCAGCTTCGGATGTAAGAGCAGTAGAAATGTGTGTGTTGAATGTGGAGAATGGAGACTTGCATAAAACAAGTGCTCGAGAAGAAAGACCAGAGATCCCAATGGAATCAGAGCTGATCGGAATGTCCCTAAACACTAAATGAAGTGTCATTTTATAGAGGAATGTATCACTCGAAGAGGAAACCTTGGACAAGTGAACCATGCTTGTAGTGGATGACTTACCCTTTTGGGGGTTGAAGCGTTTGGACCTGCGGATAAAAGACTACACTCTGTGCACTCGTTCTACTTTTGCAGCTGCGAGAGGGCTGGACAAGTAATCAGTGAAGTGATGGCTTACTGTTCACATCCTTTTTGCTGCTCACCCGAGTTCGCGAGATTTGAACCCTTTAACCTTTCGAGCATTCGTGTGCCTAAGTTATTTTATTTAGTCTTGGGCTACCCCGTCATCAAATAGTAAAAGAAATTAATCTAAACCAAAATAAAAAAAAAAATTGGTTTATGGCACATCAATAAAAACCCGAAAACCAAATTATACTTAAACCATAATCCTATCAATTGTAAAATTACGATTCACGTATAAATTAAAAGTCATGTATATGATAAAAGTACCTGAGAAAATTGATTGTGGATTTTCAAGATATGGTAGTTACTAGTTCATATGGGGTAAAGTTATCTTACGAAGTCTTTAAAATCCATTAAGGGTACAAAGACATAATGGACCGCAAAATATAATACAATCCTAAGAAAAAATTGATTGTGGATTTTCAAGAGATGGTAGTTCATATGGGGTAAAGTTATCTTACGAAGTCTCTAAACTCCATTAAGAGTACAAAGACATAATGGACCGCAAAATATAACACAATGCCAAGAAAAAAAAAAGACACAATGAATCGTAAAAAAAAATACATTGACGAAAATAAAAGAAAACACAATATCAAATAAAAAGATACATTGATCTAGACAAAAATTCTAAAATTCACAAACAAAAAGTCCAAAAGCGAAAACATAAAATCTAAGATTGTAGAGTCGAACGAAACGATACAAATACCGCTATATGAGTTTCATCGGAGACCGTTTGATACCCTTTTTACGAGTTTGTATTTTATTAGAATACTACGTATTTTGGCAATTTACTTTCTATTTTTAGAATACCATCTATTTAAACATTTTCGAGTTCATGTATATAATATTACGCCATCGAAATGTGGCACCGACAGTACTGCGTAATGGAATCTTGAAGCCAAAAACTTGTTAACAACCCAACCGACTTTTTCATATTTTTGTAAAAAAGATAATGTACCGACACTTCATTCTTAAATGCCAACATTTAATCAACTTATTATTCCTTGAAAGTCTACACACCTTTGCCTGTGGTTTCCTTTTAATTACTTATAATTAAATAATATATTCCAGTTTTGAATAATAAACTAAACACCTGTTGAATAAAAAAGATACTTGATACTTACTAAATATTAAAATCGAAATTATTTCATAGACTATAAAATAACAACAATATGATGATGATGATGATGATGATGATGATGATGATGATGATTGGTTCTTTTAAGATGGTTGTTGTTTGGATCTTGATCGTATATGTTCTTGGATTTGAAATATATTATTTGTAACAAATAATGTATATTTTTATTTACAAACAAAAATCGTATGGTAGACCAAAACCAATTTACAAAAGAAAGTTTTAAATAATAACCATTAATATAAAGTGCACCAATCATTTTTACTGATTTGACACCTAAACTATTTAATTAATAGTTAGTTTGGCCATTTGTTCTTTTGTACGTTCTTATCATTATGTGCAAGTTTCTTTCTCATATAGCACTATTATTATTGTTGTTGTTGCGTCTTATGTCCAAGGCTTGATGTAAAATTACTATCGAGTCAGGGGTTTCATTGGAAGCAACCTCTCTATTCCTAAGAAGTAGAGGTAAGGTTATCTACATCTTACCCTCTTCAGACTCTACATTACCTTTGCTATTGGTGCGATTTACTGAGTATGATGATGATAAAATACAAGTATACAAACAAGCTCTAATTCGGTTACGGTTTTGTAGGTTGATTTTGTTTATTGTTTGAAACTTGTGTTTGTTTGTTTAGGTCAAATTAAACCGGTGAGAGGTCGTGTGCCTATGAAAGAGCAAGGGCAGCTACAACCAAAACAATTGCTGACCGCTGGATTTTGTCTAGAAGAGATGTCTCATTTTCACCTGCCCCGGAACCTTCTTCCTAACTACCAAGTCAACAACTATTTAAATATGACAAATCAACAATAAATGTACATCTTAGGACAACAAAAAAGAAAAGAATAATTCAAAGTACAACCTGGAAAATATTTAGATTTTTTTTAGGGGACACATAGTTTTATTAAGAGAGAGAAACCTAGCAAGGTGCTAGATGATACAAATACAAACCAAGACATCAAATTGGACATCATAAATTTTTAAAAATATATATACATCAAGAGTTCCAATATAGTAGATCTACTTCCACCCTATTTTTTATCCATAGAAATGCAACCACTTTGTATAGTTTGTATCCACTACTTCTTTTGGGCATTGATTTTTGTTGTTGCGTATTTTCTGGTTTCTCGCATTCCAAATACACCATATGTAAGTCATGAATATCGCATGATGTACCACCTTCTTTTGGCCCACAAAAATGGCTCAAGAGTTTGGTGCATCCAAGATTTCCATGACCGAACCGCATGTCATCATCCTCAGAAGTTTGCACCAGGCTAAGACACTATACTAAATTCAAGTTGCAAATTGACATGATACTATAAGATGATTCGCGGTCTCATATCTTTCGTCGCAAAGTGCACATATCGGATTAACATTTACGCCTCTTTTTGCAAGTGTCTAACTTGTTGGAATTCTATTTTGATATCCCAACTTAACAGTATTATTCACACTTTGCTATTACTGCATTACATTGGACTAAAAAAGAGCAATAAGAATCCGAGTGAAGTTCTTATAAGCTCAAACTTGAGTTGTTATACGTTTCAAGCTCGTTATTGGTACTCGAGCTTTTTTTGTTAAAAGGTGAGTCAAGTTCAAGGTCAAATAACTCGATAGAAATTTGATTCGATTGTAGTGTTAGATGTGTGTTTTCAAAGTGATTATCTAATATCTAATTTTATTTGTGACTACAAGTTGAAACGATTGGGTTTTAGTGTTTAGATAAACAACTTCACTTGATGATGGACAATAGACTTGTAAACTAAATGAGGCCTGGACTGGAATAGTATGGGCTGGGCTATATGTAGTTTTTTTCAGATTTTAAATATTTGTACGGGTCTAGGTAGGCTAAAAAAATCACCACACTAAAGGCTTGGAACAGGTCACACACGAGCCCAATGGATGATGAAAAAGTTGACAATTTCTACTTTTCTAGTCTACCATAATTGCATAAATCATAAGCTTTGACCAAGAAGCAAAACCTGTGATTTAAATCTTAGGGATATTGGCCTCTAATAATTCTTACTAAACGTTATTGGTCATTGATAGTCCCAACTTTTTTTTATTCCCGCTGACAATCCCACCTTTCAACAATTTTTCCTCCACTGGTCCTCAGTTAAAAAAACTTAACTCCGTTAATTTTTTTTCCGAATTACAAACTAACGTTTTAGGGCTTTTGATCAGAACGAGGATACAAGTCTATTAATGTAAAACTTACCTCGAAACGGTGCTCGAAACGACTTGATTTTTGTTAATTGGAAGTTTAAACACCCGAATTGAAGCACCATTTTCGTCGTTTGGAGCACAATTTCAAGGTAAGTTTTACATCATTCGACTCGTATCCTCGTTCTGATCAAAAGACCTAAAATTTAATTTTGTAGTTCGGGAAAAAACTTAACTCCGTTAAGTTTTTTTAACTGAGAACCAGTGGAGGAAAAATAGTTGAAAGGTGGGACTATCAAGGAGAATAAAAAAAGATGAGTCTGCCAATGGCCAATGACGTCTAGTAGAGATTATTAGAGGCCAATATCCCTAAATCTTATCTCATTTTTTTGCGCCTAAAGACAAACTAAGACCATAACACTTCCTCCCTTTTTATATAATTCAAGCTTTGTATTCTACAAGCATAAACACAAAACAACTTCCTTAAATGTTGTTGTTCCAACATTGAAGGTCAATTACATGGAGCTCAACATGACCAATACTTGAGCCTATATTTCCACATTCTACCCAAAGACACAACTCAATGCCTCTTGTTCTACCAACCCATCCTATATATATAACAAACAAGTTACACTAAAACCGCTACCATACTAACTCGAACTCGCAAGTCCAACCAACTGCTATTTGAGGCGGGTGTACCCGGACCTTTACCATTTTTGAGCACCCACTGAAGGTCGATAACGGGGAATCATTCAAAGAGGCAACCTTGGAAAAAGAGTGACGCCAAGGGTGGTTCTTTACTACGTGATGCTTGTGTTTTTGTAGTAGTTTTTAGGTGATATTTTTAAAACTAAATCAAGGTTTTAAATTTATAAAGGTGATTATTACTTTAACTAAATACACGTAATAGGCCAACGGACCTATTGCAGAGTAATATAGTTCAAGTAAGAACCAAGTATCGAATCATGGACACAAAGTAAGGGTAACTTCAAAGTCAACTTTATGCCACTATATGACCCAAAAAGGGTAATTTTATGCGGAATATTGATATTTAGGTGGTAATATGGTGGCATAAAGTTGATCCGTTGAAACGGGTCAATTTGGGTAAAGAAAGGAAAAAGGAATAAAAAACGAAGGTGTAGATCTTGGATAATATTGAATGAAATCAGCTGACACTATATGTGTATAGAATGGTTTCATAGAATGAAAAAAGAAAGTCGGATTGTTTCGATACGAAGTATGTTAATAACTTGGTATGTCGAAGAATGTAAACAAGAAACTTGACCAAGTGTCATTAAAATGAGAAGATGAAATGATTTATGTTTGCAAATAGATTAATACAAATTTGTGTTATAATGTTGTACTTGGCAAGTTACATCCAAACAGAAGGTAGACGGGCAACAAGCTGCGCCGCCACCCCTTTCTGAATTGCAAACCCTAACTACCAAAGACAAAACCCCGTCCCCCTGAGGCTGAGCAATTGTTTTGGATGACCCATTAGACCCTGGTCAGGAATTGGATAGCGTCTGCCGCTAGAGAGCCAAATGTGTCAAAGGCAAAAGGGACAAAAACATGTTGGTTCTCTGCACAAGCTTTAACGTGCTTATCAACTGTCACGGCCCTTGGCCCTAGTTTGACCTGGTGCAGAGCCGCGAGGCAGGAAATCCGATGGTATCTAATTAAATGACAGCGGAAGTCTTTTTAAACAGGATCGATTAATATTAAAACTGCTCGTTTATATATATAATATAGGGATAAATCCCATAATTTACAATAAAGTGATTTCACTGGGAAATCTTTATTTCTCAAAACATGTTTCTTTATTTATTGAGCCACTTTTCTAAGCTTGTAGTGCTCCACGACACTTTTCTTGTGCTCACAACAGATTACCTGAAACATGTTTGAAAAAGGTTTTGTCAGCAGGGAAATACTGAGTGAATCATTCAGTTTTACTAAAACGACTCGTTTGTTATAATTC